>NW_019774269.1:351665-448603 GCF_001039355.2 Lingula anatina
GGAGGGGGGGGGGGGGGGGGTCGGCTTAGCGTCCGCGGCCTGTCATTACTGAAAACCAGACCCCCTTCAAATAATTCTGCCCCCCTACATCTGACACGTTTTCTTATTATCTGTGTTATCGTATAGCCCCAGAACCCGAGGACTTCATTATGGTGGTCTGGTTCAGAGCTAGGTGTAGATAGGAAGGAGAAACCAGTAGTAAATTACTAGTTGTTTAAAAGAAATACCGAATTCTGTCTTTGAACTACTCATAAGAACGGCAGATGTCGCAAGTGTGTTGTCTAATTTTTTAATTTATGAAAAGCCATAAAGTACAGTTGTGAAAGAATGTCTTCACCCAAAACATAATTTCAACATCAACATCATCACCACCACCAACAACAATAATAATAATAATAACAATAAAGAATGAATAAAGAAACGAACAACAAAAAAGGAAGACATGGTGAGCATAAAGTAATGGTGTAATACTAGTTATCAGATGGAAATTTTATTTTCCTGTTTATAAAAAAAGCCTGGTTTCATAATATGCAGCTCTTAAGTAACGATGACATTATTCAGTGTAAAACAGAATTAAAAAATGTATATATAGAGGTTATACATGTGCATTTCGATCTTTCTAGCGAGCATATACTCAACTTGAGGAAATGTAAATTGCAGGGGCTGGAGTTCTATTAAAATCCGGGCACGCATGGAAAGAGCTGAGGAGATTCACGCTCTCGTCTCTCCGAGATCTCGGCCTCGGGAGAAAAAGTCTACAAGAGAGAATTCAGGATGAGGCAAGATTCTTGGTGCAAAACATTGAAGATGAAAATGGAAAGCCTTTCTCTCCAAGGTTCAAGATCTCAAAAGCTGTCAGCAACATTATTTCTATCGTTGTATTTGGAACAAGGTAATCAAAGAGCACTTTCACCACTACATTTTTGTACATGTTATAAAATAATTGATGCTACCAGTATTATAATATTTATTTTAAGTGTCATAATATTTCTTATTTGTTTAAAGTTGTAAATCCTCACAAGTTCTGTAGATTATGCAGTGTTTAAAATTACATTTTTACATTTTTAAGTCAAGGCATAAAACCACATTTAAGACATTAAATTAAAGGGCATATTTAAGGTATATAAATCGTTTTATATACAAAAGAACTTGAAAACCTTAGAATTTTAGTCAGCCAGTTTTTTATTGTAAAATCGAATTATCAGGGGAATGTAAGCGACCAGGGGGATATTTAAATGAAAGTAGTTTTTTAAAGATAAGGAGAAATTATCTAACAGTTGCATATGGTATTTTTAAATACTCAACAAATTCAATGAATCTACATTTAGCCGCTGTTAGCCACCACACACCGATTCCTTTCAAAATACAATGCATGAATATATAAACCACTGAACCATTTTGCATTGTATTTTTTAAATTTAAAATATTATTAAAGATGTTTTTTCTTCTTTTCAAATGATTTTAGATATGATTACAATGACACCCCAGAAATGCTTCCAGTTTTGGAAGAACTAATGCAAATTGGGGAAGGGGCACTCACCCTTACCGACTTGGCACGGTTCTTTCTACCGGTAAACATTTTGCTTCGATTAATACCATTCCACAAAATGTCTTATTTCACCTGTATATATTTGTTTATATCTTAATCGTTTTTAATGTTACATATTGCCTTTAAAGGCTGTTGGTTTATCAGTTTATTTTACTTATTAACTTCCTAAGTGTACTTGCTCTGTATTTCAGCTGAAGAAGATATTTGCTCTCATTGACAAGTTTTATTCTCTGGTACGACAAGAAGTCGAACGACACCGCCAGTCTTTTGATCCAACTGACATCCGGGACTTTATTGACCTCTTCATAAAGGTCACCCAAGAGGGACAAGACCCCGAGATCTACACAGGTGTGCCCGAGACGTTTTTACAATACAACGGTTGTTTTACAACTTATACCCATATGTACTAATCGATGGTTCCCAAGTCTCCTAAGACTTGTTAGCTACGACGTGTATTCGACTACACACAATCATACACGCACGCCAGAGAATTTGCTTTTACTCAGTCAATGTTAAGTGAATAGAAGTAATGTTCTTTTCTCCTAAAAGAGATACAAAGAGATTGTTTTCAATTGCCTAGTTTTAAATTGATGTAAATTTCAGAATGGAACGTATTCCGAATCATTATTGATCTTTATTTGGCCGGGACCGACACAACGTCTAACACTTTGAGATGGTCCCTCATCCACATGGTGAATCATCCAGATGTTCAGAAGAGGGTGCAACAGGAAATTGATCAGGTAACGAGAGAGAGAGAGAGAGAGAGAGAGAGAGAATAGTAAGATGGGGAGGGGTGGAGGGGGGCACAGCGAACGGTTTGTGTGCTTAACGTTTGCAATACCCACACCTGCGCGCCTGTATTTCAAATACACATAAATATATATACTGTTAGTACTGGTAGTGTGTTTAAACTATTAAAACTGAAATCTTGAGAATGTTATCAAAAATGATATTCATGGTATGATAAATGTGCTTTATTTACACTTATTGATAAATAGTTTGATAAATTAAGTTTTTCTCTATTTAAGGTCGTAGGTCAAAGTCGTGTTGCCAAGATGGAAGACAAGGCCAGGATGCCGTTCACAGAAGCAGCTATCTTGGAAATCTTTCGTATGTCAACTGTCGGTTAGTACTTTATTTGCATTTATTTCATATTTTAAATTTAGATGTTCACATTTTCTCTGCAGAGACCCAGTTTACAGATAGTAATTTTCGTAACGGTTTAGAATAGGGTATACTATTGACATAGGAGGCATTGGGAGAGATTCTCAGGGGTTTTTCTTTTATGTAAAGATACAATACGCATAATGAACCTTAAAAAGACGAAACATTTTTTTATTCCATTCGTAAGCTACCCTGGGAGTTCCACATGCCACCAGTGAAACTACAAAATTGGGAGGATACACCATTCCCAAGGGAACGGTAATACTGGGAGATTTGTACCGGGTACTTCACGATAAGAACAGCTTCGAGGAGCCTTACAAGTTTAAACCAGAAAGATGGCTGGATGGCGACGGTAAAGTGATCAAGTCCGACAAACTGATACCGTTTTCTATGGGTAGGTTGTTTTATGTAAGACTGGGTTTCCATACCTAGATTGATCTTACAGGATCGATCCATCTCCGATGTATGTCTCGCTAAATCGTAGGTCCCAACTACGTTTTGGGCGTACGGTTTTAAGGTTCCTTGCGTTCGGCAAGGACGTAGCTAAATCGCACGTCGCGGCTGTTGATCAAACAAGTTTGTACGTGCTGTTTGCGTCCTCCCAAAAGTCGCACGATGAACGTGCTCCTCACGCACGAACTCCCACGTTTTCCCCATTTGTTTGGCCGTAGACCACACGTAGCAGCCCGTACGTTCGGTTGGGACCTAGGCTTAAATAGCTTTCAGCTTTAACTACTTAGAAGTCTGTCACGCCTATTGAAGCAGCTAAAAGATATTTAATTACCCCTTAGCATCTTCAGTAGGCGTGGCAGACATCTTAACCGCTTAAGTTGATTGCAATTTAGCAAGAATTCCCTCGGAGATGGATCGATCCACAGTACTGTCCCGCCGGAAAGTCCCCGTACCAAAAGGCTCCATGGTCTCCCAACCCTGCCCCTTCTCTCTCTCTCTCTCTCTCTCTCTCTCTCTCTCTCACATTTTAATTTAATAATGGCCGCATGATAAATACATGTACAGGGTAGGGAATCGGTACCCTCTACCAGGGCGACTGATAGATTTTTACGTTACCGATATATACATATGTATATGTATAACGTATGTGTCATATGAATGTAACAAACAGAATGAACTACGTACAAACGTGCGCACATATACAAAGTCGCACGCACTAACAAAGCCGTGACAACAGAAAACAATCAATGGAATCAGAAAACAACACCTTCATATTATTTGGCCATGTATATATCGGTAACGTATGTATCATATGAACAATTTTCACAGTAGTTGAAGGCACGAAATCTTATTTGTCTCGTTTTCTTTCATTTTAATGTAACATTAAGACATTAGTGTTGGCGCACAAAACGAAAGACAACCAATGAAAATAGTTACCATGTGGCGTGTAAATACTTTTATTTTTTATTGTTTGTTGTCCACTTGTCCGTTTTGTGAGCAAACGCCTTATTCCTGCGGTATACTACATTACAATAAGAAGGAAAAGCAGGGCAAGTAAAGATTAATTGTCTCGAAACCGTTTGTTGGAATTGTTTATACGAAACGTACGTCACCGATACATACGTTACCAAATAATGTGAAATTATTGTTTTCTGATTGTTCTCTGTTTGTTCTCTGTTGTCGCGACTCTGTGGTTGCGTGCGACGTGGTATATGTGCGCACGCATGTTATTACGTCGCTCATTCTTCTTTGTTACGTTAAAATGATACATACGTTACCATAAAGCGTGTGAATATATTTGTTCTATTTTCATTGGTTGTCTTTCCTTTAGTGCGCCAGCACTATTTTAATGAAACACAAATAAAAGGCATAAGTGTTAGCCCACAAAGCGAAAGAAAACCAATGAAAATAGAATAAATATTTACATGTTTCATGGTAACGTATGTATCGGTAACGTATGTATCATTTTAACGTAACAAAGAAGAATAAGCGACGTAAAAACAAGCGGGCGCACATATACAACGTCGCAAGCAACCACAGAGTCACGACGACAGAAAACAAACAAGGAAATCAGAAAACAATACCTTCATGTTATTTGGTAACGCAAATGTATCATATTACGTAACAAATAAGAATGAAGGCCGTAAAACGTAGTGCGAACATATACAAAGTCACACCCACTCACAAAGTTTTGACAACAAAATACAATCAATGGAATCAGAAAAGCACACCTTCATTTTATTTGGTCACGTAAATATCGGTAACGTAAGAATCAAAAGGACAATTTTCACAGATAGTTGAAGGCAAGAAATTTTATTTGTCTCGTTTTCTTTCATTATAATGTAGCATTAAGACATAAGTACTTGCGCACAAAAGGAAAGACAGAGAACAAACAATGAAATCAGAAAACAATAATTTCATTGTTTGTTTTCTGTTGTCGTGACTCTGTGGTTGCGTGCGACATTGTATATGTGCATACGCTCGTTTTTGCGTCGCTTATTCTTCTTTGTTACGTTTAAATGATACATACGTTACCAATACATACGTTACCATTAAGTGTGTAAATATTTATTCTATTTAATTGGTTTTCTTTCGCTTTGCGGGCCAACACGTATGTCGTTTAAACGAAAACGCTCTGCTCCTTTTTACTTGCCTCACTTAGGCTTCTATTATAGGTGATGCAAAGAGAGCCCTTCGTTGTATTTCTTTAACTCTTAGTAAATTGCCTGTCGTGACACTTTATGGTCTTCATTGTCCATTTGGGCGGCCTATGTTACGCAAACGTACATAATTGCTAAGAGGCATCTTGGAATTGTGACGATTTGGAAAATTTGAGTGTCGATTTATACCGTCCATTTGGCAGGTCACACGATGGCAAAGATTAGAAATCAGTGATTTAAACACGTCATTTTTACAAAATACTTACTGCCCATTAAGGAAGTTCAGATACACAAACAATCTTGTTGACACGTGTCAGTTGATTGATAATTAGGTGAAATTGAAGAGCGTCATCGCAATGTTAACATTAATTTTAGACAACGCGCATTAAAGGTCAATTAACGCTGGGACGAACCTTTTATTGCGACCACGCTCAGCTTCGATCTTTATCTCAGCGAGCTAGGATTAGGCTCTTTTGCTAGCAGAAAGTAAGACACTATTATTACCCGACGGGGCAGGGCATGGTACTATTGTTAACAGAAACCAAACAGCGCATGGATGACAATGTTATTCCCATGGTTACCGCATGAACAACACGCAGCGACCCGCAGAGTAAATAAGGGGACTTTCCGGCGGCTCTGTACCATAGGGTCTGGGAATGGACCCTTAAAGCTATCCGTCGGTACCTTCAGTAAACAAATATAGTAGAATTGGAGGTGAAACAACATCTTGATCAAAAGTGTATATTAAATTTAAGTTCAGTTCTCACACTCCACATGCTTCTCAGCATCAAGTGTACTAATTTCCTTTTCATGATCTTTCTTATTTCATTTATTTATAATTTCTACTTATCCCATTATTGTCTGTTTCATATCAGGACCTCGTCTTTGCCTGGGCAAGGGGCTGGCCGAAATGGAATCGTTCATTTTCTTCACCACGTTGCTTCAGAATTTTACGTTCAAGGTACCAGAGGGCGAGAAACCTCCGGATGGAGTAAAAGGTTTCAACGCAGCCACCTTTTCACCATACGACTACAACGTGTGCGCTGTTAGACGCTAAAATGAAGACACACGGGCCCAAAGGACAAAGCGACGTGCGTGCACAATATAGGACAGCGCCAGACAATTTTAATACTTCATGTTACTTCTTTTTGTCAATACATATTTTTTTTAGTAAAGGAAAAGATATAACTCTGTCATGTTTCTGTTCAGTCGCTTATTGTAGTTGTTCTTAGGGTATTATTATCTTTTTCGTCTTTTGTAATTTTTCCTAGCAGATTACACCCGGGCTCCGAAACTGGAAAGCATCACGAATTGCGAATAGCGATATCACCTTTTGTCTCGAGGCTTTTATATGGGGCTAGTAAATCCCGAGTTATGGAATACAGATGCTGGCGCTTGATCGCATTTCGCGATGCTTTCGAGTCACGGAGCCTTGACTGAGGTAGTTGCTTTTGCTTGTCCGCTATATTTAGGGCAGTTTTAAAAAGGATGTTTTACACGAGAAGAGGTCTTATTTCAAAAAGATCCCGGATGAAATTGTTACATATTTACAATGTCAGAGCAATTTAATATGTAAGAAATCTACAAAACATCTACGTAATTATTAACCCACAAAGCCCACTTACATTTTGTACTTTCACCAGGACAAGACGACAATTACACTGCGAAGTGCTCAATACAAAAATGTTATGTGAGCAAATTTATAACTCTGAGACATTCATAAACTTTAAAAAACACCTTATGTACTTTTAAACATGTTATAAACCACATTGTTAGAAATAAAATATAACGGCACTACTGTAAATATCATTTTAAATAGATTTTAGTATTCATTATGTCATTTATAATGATAGGAATGTTTTGTAACTGTAACATCGATATACATAGTCGCATAATAAATATTATGATAATAATTTTGATATACACAGCTGTCTAACATTTTCAAGAAATAATAAGTGTTGTGTTGTCTTAAACCGTCAAATATATAAATGCATCCGCGTCCTACAAGTTTCAATTAAGCGTGGTTAAGTTGAGGCGATATAAAAGTCTCTTCCCATTTAACTTGTCGAACGCAAACCTGCGGTTCATGCGGACTAAACCTAGCCTCTACCAGGGTTGCAGATGAATTATGTGCATTTTTCTTCACGGCAGAGACTCGGATCATGAATTATCCAGAGAAATATCTGTGAATATTTAGTGGAAATCCATTTCTGTTAGATAGAAGGTCACACCCGTTCCTCAGGACTGAAATAAGTAAGAGACTGACATTGGCGGGGGAGGGGGGGGGTGCGGGGGAGGGGGGTCAATAAGGTCATGCGAAGTACCCAAAACCGCAGTCTAAATACCTACGTATTTGAGTAAACGGGCGCGTTCCGAATGAAGTATCGTACATGTAATACGAAGATCGATCTAACTCGATCGGTCGCACTGAAAACGAAGTGAAAAAGCTTACGGAAACCGAGCGCAAGGGGTAATCACTCCCTAGGTTATCGAAGAGGCTTTTCATTCATTAACTGTGATTGCATTCCGGAGTCACCGCGGAGCTGGATTAGAACGATAGCTTCATTGGGAACACGCTGCCTAATTTTAGGGGTAGTGTGGGGAGAGACCAGCTTCCCTCCCCTCCCCCCCACCCACCCACACACACAAACGCACAGTCATGCTGTGTTGACATCTTCGGCACGCCACGTTTGTTGACAGTGTTTTGATAGCACATGCACACAAGTAGATTAAACACACAGGCTGATGTAAGAATTGGGACGCGTTGCAATTTGGCTATTGGGCGCTAGGACGGTATTTGGCTATTGTCACGCGAATTGTTGCACAGCTGTTGTGAATGTTGGCTATTGTACGCCAGCATTAAGCACTCTGCGTTTGAAACCAAGTACCAACATGGTTAACCTCGTACAGAGTCTCTTGGAGTATGTTTCTACTGTCGGTCTGCCGACTGTTTTGATATTCGTGGTAGTGCTGTTGTTAAGTCTGTGGTTGCTGTCGTCGAGGAATCCTCGGGTGAACTGGCCGCCCGGACCTGTCTGTTTCCCCGTGGTGGGATGTCTCCCACAGATGATGATCAGCGGTAGGAGAAGACAACCTACGGATCTTCTTCCATGGTATGATACATACGGAGATATCATGCACGTCAAACTTGGTGAACAACATTTGATAATGCTAGGGACTTATGAGCTGATCCAAGAGGCTTTCGTGAAGAATGCAGCTACAGTCAGTGCTAGACCTACTTGGATATATCTTCTTAAACATGTAGTTGGAAAGGACGGTAAATATGTGGCAGTTAATGAAGTGCATGCTCAGAGTACCTTTACCTCACCTACAGAATCCCTTGTAAATTTCACTCGTACACAGCGGAGAGACGAGAACTTAAGTACTTGAGTACTTAATGTAGCCCAGAGAATCATGCCCTATCAATCCCCTTCACTTTTTCATATATACTATGGGTTAATTTGTGGCAAAATTATGATGGTAACGGTGATTATTATTACCTCCGCAAAGGAGGTTATGTTTTCACCCCTGTATGTTGTTGTTATTATCATTTTTGCATGGTGACAGATCAATTATCCCGTTCTTCACCAAATGCTGCGTTTAAATGTCAGCTTAAATTCACAGACCCAGTTTTCGACCTACGAAGCAATGGGAACTGAAATATTTGACCTTGTTCTCCGGTTGAATGACTAGGACGGTTTCGACCCAACAGTTTGCAATAATCTCCCGGGGAGGTCTTTGGTCTGTTAGTAAATTAATAGTTTTCAGTGGGAATGGGCCCTTAGCAACCAGTTTGTGTTTTGATTTGTAAATACACCTGTATAAGGGCATAAAGCGAACTTCATGACCTCTATGATAAGATATCTTGTAAGTAGAAGTATATAGGCTCAAATTTAAAGATAACAATTGAAATGTTTTCTTACCATTTGATTTGCCCGTAAAGCCCGACCACTTTATTATGACTCTAATTTGGAACTTAGAGCGCATTCAGAATTGGGGACTAACAGACCCATGGTTAAAATATGGCCGACCCACTTTAATGCTTGTCGCGATATCCTCGCGCGGTATCTATTTAGTGTCTAATCGGGATTTAAGCGGTAAGATTTTTAGTGGGTCGCCATAGTTGATCCGCAGATCTGTTAGTCCGCTGTGTTGAATGCGCTCTTAAAAGGATTGAAAGGGGGGGGGCACAAAACAGGTGAAACATGTACCGTGTAGTACTCTGACACTCCGACATCTCTCTCTCTCTCTCTTGTGCTTGCGTTAACTTTATTGTACAAAGAAAAATGATATACTGGTCTCTTTATAAAATATTTTGAATCATTATCTGGGTCTTGTGAAATGTTTGAGTGGAATCCCGCAAGGGATAATTTCTTCAGAGTACTCACTGGATTACAAATAAAATACAGATTACCAGCTGTCAAATTAAAAGTGAGCTTGCATTCAACTTGGTTAAATTTAATCTGCAGGGGCTGGAGTTATATTTAAATCCGGGCACGAATGGAAAGAGCTGAGGAGATTCACGCTCTCGTCTCTTCGAGATCTCGGCCTCGGGAGAAAAAGTTTACAAGAGAGAATTCAGGATGAGGCAAGATACTTGGTGCAAAACATTGAAGATGAAAATGGAAAGGCCTTCTCTCCCAGAAACAGGATTGGAAAAGCTGTCAGCAACATTATTTCTATCGTTGTATTTGGAACAAGGTTACTAAATATCTTTCTTTTTTAGCATAATTTTTTTCGTGCATGTTATAAAAACATTTGGAATGTTTGCTCGTGGCATACTACCAGTGCTAGTACCGGTAGTCAAAATAAATAAATAAATAAATAAATAAATTAATATATAAATATATAAATAAATAAATAAATAAATAAAAAATCTGCGCATTTACATTGAGTCTGTGTTAGCCATAGTATACATAAAATCTCCCAAAACACCCAGCACAAATATCTGAACTATACCGTTTAACATTTTTATAATAAATGTTAGAATTTAACATTTCATATATTTTTCCCTTTCAAATGACTTTCAGATATGACTTTAATGACACCCCAGAAATGCTCCCAGTTTTAGAGGAGGCATTGCGAATTGGTGAAGGGGCGCTCTCCCTTACTGATTTGGCGCGATTCTTCATACCGGTAAAATTTTTGGTTGAACTGCCGTTATTTTATAAATCTTATTTTCACCTGCCTATATTTGTATATTTCCTATTCGTTTCCCATGGTATTCCCGTTTTATTGTCTATAAAGGTTACAGATTTACCAAGTTTACACAAAGTTTGAGATATATACCGGTTCAAGTAAGGTACATACATGTATGTCGAATACTTTTGTAACCAGAGTTTTATGAAAACGTGTGGATGTCTTTTGTGACCCATAACATATAGGTAATCTGTATTTCAGATGAAGAAATTATTCGCTCTCGTTGACAAGTTTTATAGCTTGGTCCGACAGGAAGTCGAACGACACCGCCAGTCTTTTGATCCAACTGACATCCGGGACTTCATTGACCTGTTCATAAAGGTGACCACAGAGGGGCAGGACCCAGAGATTTACACAGGTGTGCAGGGACAGCGTTGTTTTGCAATAAAATGCTTGTTTTGTAACGGTTCGCCCTGAAAACTAATAAAAAATTCAAATCACCTCATTACGAATATGAGTGTACCGGTATTCGCGCGTGCAATCTGTCACGCACTCCAGAGCACGTGCTTTCTCTCAGATTGCAAAGTGTATATGTAGGCGTCCATGTGCATTTATGAAAAAAATGTTTTCAGTAATTGTCTTTCTTCACTTGGTTTAAATTTCAGAATGGAACGTATTTCGCATCATCGTTGATCTATATTTGGCTGGAACTGATACAACAGCTAACACTTTGAGATGGTCCCTGGTTCATATGGTAAATCATCCCGACGTTCAGAAGAGGGTGCAGCAGGAAATTGATCAGGTAACGACATAAAATGAGCACAAGAAATAACGTGTTTGTCTGTATGTGTGTGTGTGTGTGTGAGAGAGAGAGAGAGAGAGCGTGAGTGTGTGTGTGTGTGTGTGTGTGTGTGTGTGTGTGTGTGTGTGCGCGCGCGCGAGGGAGAGAGTGTAATGGAGTGAGGGCAGAGGTAGAGAATATGGTGCCCTTTCATGTTTTCACTTCTCCCAGCAATTTGTATTCAGAAACATGTACTACATGTGCAGTGTGAGACACAAATATAGAGTGTTCCTTTAAACGCACGTGGTTTTTCACTTAATAGTATACATGTATATGATTCGATTAATGTTCTTACTTCTAGGTCATAGGTCAAGGTCGTGTTGCCAAGATGGAGGACAAGGCCAGGATGCCGTTCACGGAAGCAACCATACTGGAGGTCTTTCGTATGTCAACGGTCGGTCAGTAATTCATTTTCAAATTTTACATTAAATGTTTAGTTTTTAAAGTCATGCACTCTCGTTAAGAAGATAGAAGGTCTGGAATTTGTCTTATAACGGCGAAAATCAGAATTTAATAGTAGGTACCGGTCAGCCATACTTAGTTGATGGATCAGTTACACGTACATGTAGTTCGCTGATCCTCTGTTCTGAATGCGCTCTGAGATCATAGAAATGTTGGGTTTTCTCTACACATGCCTGTTCAATATCCTGACTCGTTCCGACCTGCCTTGAGAGCACACAACCCAACGGGGACTGCTGAATGGTCAAGTCACTTGGAATCCTCATTTACAATGACCGGTGTAACGAAACTGAGGGTCCGTGTAACAGGACGACCGCCCTCCATTCTGTTATAGCGGTTAGGGTTAGCCTGACCTAAGTGGATCAAAATCTAAGTCGAGGCTTGCCTGCACAAGTGAATGGGAAGCGGACCTCTATTATTGGGGGGCTTTGTCACGTTAACCGGCGCCACCTTATTACGAGATTGCGTGAAAGAATAAATTAACTATATTTATCTTTAGATATTAGATATGTATAGGATCAATGCAAAATGTATAACGTTAAAATATGAAATATGTGTTCTATTTTACGTCAGTGCCGCTTGGAGTTCCCCATGCCACCAGTGAGACTATCAATTTAGCCGGTTACACCATTCCCAAGGGGACCATGATACTGGGAGATTTGTACCGGGTTCTTCACGATAAGAATAACTTCGAGGATCCTTACAAATTCAAACCAGAAAGATGGCTGAATGGCAATGGTAATGTGATCAGGTCGGAAAAGCTGATCCCGTTTTCCGTAGGTACGTTGATTTACATGTGCGTCAGAATTATTCGTCAGACTGTTGACTACAGTGTTTTACGTCAATTTTGATCGGAACTGTTGTCTCACGTCCAATTTAAAGTGTTCTTGTTTATAAGTTATCAATTCACAGCTGTTAACAGTTTTAAATATTGTTTTTTTTATTTCAAGTACTATATCTCATGATGTAAACAGAATATCGCTGTCAATTTACATGCTTTAATAAATTTATTTTTCAAATTTAGAACATGAGCCCCCTGAGAGTTTGTTTCAACCTTTTTGATAAATGGTGCATATGTTAACAACAATTCTCAGCTTTGTCAATAAATTTCTTTGAACTTTATTTCAGGTCCCCGTGTTTGTCTGGGCAAGGGACTGGCTGAAATGGAATCGTTCATTTTCTTCACCACGTTGCTCCAGAATTTTAGCTTCAAGGTACCAGAGGGGGAAAATCCACCCGATGGAATTGAAGGTTTTAACGTGGCGACTTTCACACCGTACCCCTACAACGTGTGCGCTGTTAGACGCTAAAATGAAGACACACGTAGCCTAACGCCCAGGCGCCGTACATCTAGAACAGCATCCATTATAATATATATACTTCGATCTACTTATTGCGTTTGCAGTAGCGGTGAAGAAAAACCTCAGTCACGCTCATCGTAGTTGTGATTTACGTGTTATTATTATTATTATTATTATTATTATTATTATTATTATATGCTGTGATAAGGTAGAGCGGCTTTATGAAAAGTTTGTTTTTTCCGTATTGTCTTATTCCAGAAAGCACTCGGATAAATCAGGATATACTTTGTTGACAATGTCAGCGCAATGAGTTGTGTAAAAATACTGCAGAATATCTACGTTAAACCCCCTTTACACTGGACGGCGTCCTTTCTGCGTCCTTTGTGCGACCATGAAACTGGCCAGGACGCCGTCGGACGCTCAAAGAACGCACAGTGATCGCCAAGGTCGCACAAAGAACGTTTAAGCATCGCCGAGGACGCCATGGACGCCGCGAAGTATTGAGCATGTTCAAAACAATCGCAGAGAGAACGCGATGTAGGATGGTCGCTCAATGGACGCAGAAAGGACGCACAGGCATCGCCGTAGTCGCAGAGAGGACGCACAAGCATCGCCGCGGTCGTAGAAAGGAGGCACAAGCACCGCTTTGGTTGCAGAATGAAAACTCAAAGATCGTCCAGTGTTCGACACGTAGAACGTTATTTTTTTTCACTCTCAAACGGGGTATTTTTCACCAGACAGGAATTCTAAGGGTAACAGTAGTCTCATATCAGCCTCCGATTGTTTTTTCCCCTAAAATTCATGAAACAATCCATTTTTTTGAGGTTATTATTAAACGAATATGTTGCCTTTTTTACAAGATTAATTGTCAGAACTTTTTGCAGAATGCTTCATTTGAAAACGGATTCAAACATTCTGTGTTGTGTCAGTCATACTTTCTCGTTTTCGGTCCCTGTCCATCCTTCTTATAAGGATAACAATGAGCATCTGGCTGATTATCAGTCCATGCAGACCTTGCATCAGTTTAAAGCGTTTATTCCCATCTATTTGTTTTGTGTGCTGGAAATGTTCTTCATTGGATGACCTGGTTAGAACCGATGAAAAGATTAATTAGAATATAGAGAAGGACGCCCAAATAACGCTCATCGGTCAAGCAGGATGCAGAATGATCGTAGAATAGACGCCACTGATCGCCGATGAAGGTACAGAGAACGCAGCAAGAATGCTCAATGTTCGCTCAAACATCGCAATGGACGCCCTGGGTTGCACAGGGGACGTACAGTGGAGGCAGGCAGGTTGCTGGCAGTTTTACAGATAAAATCAAGATACGGTCGTTCAAAGGACGCACAAGGGACGCAGACGCCTTTACACTGAGACACGATTTAATTGCTTTGGCGACCGTTGAGCGTCCTGACCACATTTTTGAACGCAGAAGGGACGCAGAAAGGACGCCGTCCAGTGTAAAGGGGCCCTTAGTGACCATGAAATATCTGTTAGTGTCACCTCACAACTTACTGTTAACCATTTAAAATATTGCATTTTATACTGGATACCATATCCAACATGACTCAAAATACAAAAAAATGAAGATATCCTTTTTTATACCATTTATTCAAATGTAAAGCATGCGCATGTACCTCCTCACATCAGGGGAATCTCACGTTCCACAGTGATTTCCACAGAGGTAAAAATTTCCATAAAATAAAAAGACACCAAATGTCACCAAATTAACACACAAGCATAAAGTCCACGTGTCTAACAGAGTGTGTCTCCACCGCCACTGCAGTGATCTCGTGTAGGCAGCACGGCATGTTTCCAAGAAGGGAAAGAATTATGCTTTGTGGAAATTTCCCCCATTCGTCCAGAAAAGTTTGACGGAATTGGCTCAGGTTATTAGGGCATTAAATCTCCTCTCATTGCTAACTCTAATTCGTGACACAGGTGCTCAATAAGGTGATATTTTTTCTGCACACACTCTCCAAGAGACATTCTGCACCATGTTAACGAGCTTTTATTTGGCCATCGATGTGATACATGATAAAATACTGAGTGAGCCCCATAAAAGCCCCCCTACACACACACACACGCATGCACGCACGCACATTTTTCTTTTTGTGTCTTTCTATGACTCTCATTTTAAAAAAGCCCCTTTAATTCTGCTATAATAAAAGCCACCCGATGGAGTTGAAGGTTTGAACGTGACCACTTACACCCAATATGCATGCACATACAAGGTGTGCACTGTTAAACAATAGCTACATGTAGATTGTGACGTTCGATCCCTAACGACACCATGTCGTGCGTGTAGAACAGCATATGTAAATGATTTGAGTTTTCATCAATAGGAAAAACTCATTGTGGTTATTATTATTATTATTATTTTGGTTGCATTTTTGCTTAGGTGTGGTAGTACATAACAGTAGCACATTTTTAAGAAGATTTTTTTCGTGCGATTTTGTTTCAGGACGAACTCGGATAAAATCAGAATGTAATATTTGTATAAAGTCAGCACGATGTGTTGTGTCAAAAATATTATAGAACGGCTGGATTATAGTGATCATGAAGTATCTGCAATAGAGACCATGAAGCATGTACATCAGTGTTCCAAAAAAAAAAAAAAAAATTACGTTTACCAAAACGGTGAACAATTTTATACGCTACAGACGTTTAATGGGCCGAAATTTAATTCCTTTTTACACTGTAGATTTGTAGACACTCTGGCTATTGTCAATCATTTTGGTGTCAATTTGAGTTTTAGTTTACATACTGATTCAATAGTGCTGGGACGCATATGCAGCGCAGTTTAAAGAAATAAATATATTTTATTATTAACTGAAAATTGGGATTCTCAAAAACTTAAAATTTCCTTTGAGCACAGCCAACTTTTGTGTAATTTAATCATGTTATTAACTATCCTGTCTAATTTCAACTTTAACCAAATTCCTGAAAATATCATTTTAAATTGATTTTTGATTTTAACTTCGTTTTAGGTTTGTAGCAATTAATAGTCACTGTGCACATCCATTTTAAGTTGCGAAAAAAAAATAAAAATAAAAAAAACAAACAAACAAAAACAAAAAAAAACAAGAAAAAAAAAAAAAAACAGATAAATATTGAGAAACGACCCAGGGCCGGATCTAGGAATATTTCAAGTGGATGTGGGCGGATAAGATGCCCCCCCCCCCCTTTTGGAGAGGGGTTCGGGGCCCACTGTAGGGTATACTGTTATTTTGGAGGGTGAACGGTGTCATTTGGTACAGTTTACAACTATTAATCAGCTAGTCAAAAATCTAATTTCAGGAGGGGATCCCATTGGTGTGAATTTTTCAGAAATCGAAAGGGGGGATTAGACCCCCTGACACTCCTCTTAAATCCACAACTGCACGCACGCACGCACGCACACACACACGCACACACACACACACACACTATTCCTCACGCTCTCGCTCTAGTCTCGGGAGCCAGTGGGCGGTTTGGTCAGTGCAAAAGGCCTTTTTGTTGGATTAAAAAAGCCTAGAACTTTCAATATATTTTACAGGTTTATTAGTGTGCAACCAAATGCACACAGTATACAAATTGGAAATCAAGGTTTTTACGTTGCTCACGGTGTTAAGAACAGGAATAACGGTTATTCAATTTATTCAAGTTGTTTTTTAAGGCACGACATCTACACATATAATTTCCATTCTGTCTTTCTTTCACGTTTTCATTTCAAAAGCGCCCCTATAAGTATGTTGCAACAATAAAAAATCAAACGTGCATTTCATGCACACAAAGAGGTAGAAATGCCTTGCATTAAATTATGCTGCGTGAATTATGGAAAGGGGACTTGAATATGGCGTGTGTGCAGTAAATTGCTTTTGCAATACAAGTATTCTCATCGTACTAGTAGATCAGGTGGATATCTGCGGTTGTGATTTGAGGTCCCCTTCGAGCAGGTACCAGACGATACCCTGAATATCACGGAGTCCAAATGGCCAACGTCGTACAGAGTCTCTTCGAATTTTTTTCTTCTGTCGGTCTGCCGACTGTTTTGATATTCGTAGCAGTGTTGCTGTTAAGTCTGTGGATGCTGTCGTCGAGGAATCCTCGGGTGAACTGGCCGCCCGGACCTGTCTGTTTCCCCGTAGTGGGATGTCTCCCACAGATGATGATCTGCGGACGGAGAAGACAACCTACGGATCTTCTTCCATGGTATGATACATACGGAGATATCATGCACGTCAAACTTGGTGAACAACACATGATAATGCTGGGGACTTATGAGCTGATCCAAGAGGCTTTCGTGAAGAATGCAGCCACAGTCAGCGCTAGACCTACTTGGATATATATTTTAAGACATATAGTCGGGAAGGACGGTAATGCAGTGATTTGAAAATTTCCAAATAGTATTATCTATGCTAACAAATAGGCGCATATAAAATGCGCACAATAGCAGAGCAAAGATTTTGGGGGAGGCGTGCTCAAGAGGGTTAAAAAGTATTAAACAGGAGTCAAGGTCGCTGTTCGTATATAATATGTAGGGCACAGGGACGTGAAATTACTGTCTTGCTTTACTGGTTCTTCAATCCCCTATAGCAAAAAATTCTCCTCTACCACGTATATATATATATATATATATATATATATATATATATATATATATATATATATATATATTGTTACAAGCGTACCCATAGATTTTATTTTACTACTACATAACAACTAGTCAACCGATCATCGTGAAATTTCGGGTTGTGAATAGCATAACATAACGTCAGGTGCGTCCTCAAATGTAGAGGACACTGTACAAAATACGCAAGTGGGGCTTTTGATTTTTTTTTACTATGGTTAGGTAATTCATTGTTGTGAAAACTATTCTTTTACAAATTGAAAAAAGAACGTTGGTTCATGACATGATATCTGCATCACTTTACGCATGGCATTAGAACGTTGACGTGTTTTGCTAGGGGACTGTACTTTATATAGAGCCAAGGAATGCCTGAAAAGCTAAAGGCAGGTACCCAAACCATAATGAAACTTTAATATTTGTTTGTTCAAAATTCTGAGTAATGAAATTATTCCGTAATTTGAAGAAAATACATTGTACAAAAGATATATCAACGACTGTTTCATATTTCTCTATCAGACTTATGGGCTATCTTAATTTTTGAAACCATCTATTAGCTACCCATGCATGGATGCTTTTGGTATTTTGGTATGTTGATCGATGTAAATTGTAAGGATAATTGTACTCTACTGTACACGTGAGTATTGGTATAAATATAATATTAGGTTACGTGTACAAATATATATGAATAACTTAATGATATGTTAACTACAGGGGCTGGAGTTATATTTAAATCCGGGCACGAATGGAAAGAACTGAGGAGATTCACACTCTCGTCTCTTCGAGATCTCGGCCTCGGGAGAAAAACTTTACAAGAAAGAATTCAGGATGAGGCACGATACTTGGTTCAAAAGATTGAAAATGAAAATGGAAAAACTTTCTCTCCCAGAGACAGGATTGGAAAAGCTGTCAGAAACATTATATGTACCACTGTGTTTGGAGCTAGGTGAGGGCATACCTTTCTTTTGTCCAGGCATTATTGAAGATAAAATAAAAATATAAGTAAAGATAAATAAAAAGTAAAAGTAGATCAGTAAATAAAATAAAAATAATAATGAGGTAAACTTGAATAATATTAAACAGTATTATCTTAATAAAAACCTAAAAGCTACATAGGTATATACATATAATTTACTTTTGATTTTCTTTCATTCAAAATTTTTAAAGTGCCCAAATCTTTGGAGTGTTTGATTTCAGAGTTAGACACTTCCACATGTTAATCAAAGTCCATATTGGTTCCTAAGTGAGGATAGCTTTGTGTTCTACAAGTCAGCTTAAAGAGATTTCCCCTGTTACTTGATCTAGTGATTCCACTGGTGCCTGCTATGGTTATGGCTCTGGTACCCAATATATCCCTAACATATTGTGAAGTGAAAGTCCGTTTAGTGACCTTGAAGTAAAAACAGCTATGTTTCTACCTTCCATCCTTTTCGTTCATAAAGGGTTTTTACCAATTCAGTTTCTTAAATTGTTCAATTGATGGGTGGTTCTTGGCTTCTTTTTGTTGGATATCGAGAATGATGCTTGCGCCACGTTTTTTAAATTTGCGTATGTCTTCTAGCTTTGCGCATCTACTACATATAATGGATCATTAATCTAAATGAAGTAGTAGGCCTACAGTATGTGCGTATTATAAGAAAATCTTGTTTCCATTACTTGAAGTTTCAATTTAGATAAATTCTTTTTCAAGTGTAGTCATTCCAGCTAAGCTCTTCATTTACATGCACACATACACGTTTTTTTAATGCACATTTTCTAAAACTACCCAACAACCCCTAATAATCTGAACCAACTCCACCAAGCTCTCTAGGAAGAATGAGGCAATTTTTTGTGTATTTTTATTAAAAAAATTCATTTGACTCAACTGTGTCTTTATAACTTTATACTGTATTATCTTGATTGTTTTAAAAGCTACAATTCACTTCAACCTTGTATCTAAAAAAGTGACATATCGCTCAAAACTCTTCCAGATATGACTGTAATGACACTCAGGAAATGATGTCGGTTTTGGAACAAAATTTGAGAATTGGCAAGGGACCACTGACCCTTACTAACTTGGCGCGTTTCTTTTTACCGGTAAAAAGTGATACATGGTTTGCTACATGTAGCTTTGTCAAGGTTCCTAATTTGAAGAAAATATATATGTATATGAATTTCCTATTCATTCATCGTGTAATACTTTGTCAGTGCAAGTTACTTTCTCTAATAGTATATCAGGTTGTTTCATTTGTGATTTTGTCATTGTATTCATATAAAAATCTGTATTAATTAAGATTATACATAAATATATATCACACCAGATTTAGCTATAGGTTACTTTTATCAGGTAAAGGAGAAATTGGCCTTCTCGAACAAGCTGTATAGTTTGATACACCGAGAAGTCGAACGACACCGCCAGTCTTTCGATCAAACAGACATCCGGGACTTCATTGACCTCTTCATAAAGGTCACCCAAGAGGGACAAGACTCAGAGATTTACACAGGTACGTGACTGTTAGAGAATCTGTTAACATCGAAATCTAACCCTCACTTGTTGTGATTTACAAAATAATTATTAAAACACCTGGTCTGTATATCGCCCGGTGGACTTTAAGGTAATAATCAATATGATCATCGACTATAAATGTATGTATGTGAACACACATACATGAGAACATACATGTATGAGAAAACGTTCATGTGCACTACCCACACCCTACCCTCTAAAAAGGTGAAAATTTCAATTGATATAAATTTCAGAATGGAACGTATTTCGCATTATTGTTGATTTATTTTTCGCTGGAACGGAAACCACTACTAATACTTTGAGATGGTCCCTAGTGCATATGGTAAATAATTCGGACGTTCAGAAGAAGGTGCAGCAGGAAATTGATCAGGTAACGACGTAAAAATGAGCACAAGAAACAGTGTGCGTGTCTGTGCGCGAGCGCTCGTTTGTGTGTGTGGTGTGCGAGTGTGAGAGAGATTACTGAAGGAGTTGGCTTTCTATTTTACTTTATTTCTGGGCAAATTATGTTTATACATGTATGAGTATGCTAGCAGTACATTTTATTTCAAGATAACCGCTGTCTTTGTTGAAATTATACTAACTGTTTTATAAATGTGCTTTATTTAAGGTCATAGGTCAAGATCGCGTCGCCAAGATGGAGGACAAGGCCAGGATGCCGTTCACTGAAGCAACCATCTTGGAGGCCCTTCGTATGTCTCCCGTTGGTCAGTAAATATTGCCATTTCAACTGAATCCAAACCACTTCTAATTCATTCCTTAACTTATGCAGGAGGATAAGTGTTTGTTTGATCGCATTATCTTGTTTGAAAAGTAAGGCTTTCTTGTATAATTCAGAAATTAAGGATAATATATTTATCCTATAAAGATCCATAATTTGTTTGTAAAAGATAAAATGTTTATTTTAACCCTGCCATTAGTTCCCCTTGGTGTTCCCCATGCCACTAGTGAAACTACAAAATTGGCAGGATACACCATTCCCAAGGGCACCGTGATACTGGGAGACTTGTACCGGGTTCTTCACGATAAGAATAACTTCCAAGATCCTTACAAGTTTAAGCCAGAAAAATGGCTGGATGCTGATGGTAAAGTGATCAAGTCGGACAAAATGATAGCGTTTTCCATCGGTACGTTACACTCCTAAGGTACATCATTTCTTGGAAATCACCCAAAATTGTCTATATGCAAAATGTGTGAGTATAGCTCTGATGGTCAACCTTGTGCTTACAAAATTCAGCTTATAGTATAATATTTCTATTTATTTTTAAATAATTTTTCAGGACCACGAGCTTGCTTGGGTAGGGGACTGGCTGAAATGGAATTGTTCATTTTCTTTACCACGTTGCTTCAGAATTTTACCTTCAAGGTACCAGAGAGCGAGAAACCACCCGATGGAGTGGAGGGCTTCAGTGGGGACACGTTCACGCCGTACCCCTACAACGTGTGCGCAGTGAGACGTTAGAACGAAGACACACTGTGCAAACAATTAACCTATATATACGTGCAAAACAAATCTGTTGTCTTATTAAGCGAGTACTTTCGTAAAATCATAAGCCTCGAATTCTTCCCCCATGTCATGAGTACTGAATTGAACGTTATCGTATATAACAAAGTGACATTTATACCAGGAGTTTCAATCAGGAGGTCATACTGTATATTCCGCACATACTCTGTAGTGATTTTCGAGCCGTTGTAATGATCATATTATTCGAAGCGGTTTCTCGCTGTGGTTATACACTTTCGGTTTTTGCATTGACATGTTTTCAGATACTGCCCTTGCAAAAAAGGACCACAACATTACATAAGATACAGGTATGTTCACGTTTAAGGGCGTATTCCCATAGATTTTAGAACGATCTATCCCCGTGGGGAGTCTCACTAGATTACTGTCAGATAATCCGGCTTAAATGTCCGTCCTGCCTACTACAAGCTGTAAGGGGGTAATTAACTTTCGTGCCCGCTCGGCTGACAGCTATTTAGCGTGAACTCCCAGGGAGTTAGGTCGATCTAGTTTGGATCGATCTAATCTCTGGGAATGGGGCCTAAGAGTTATATACCAGTTTTCAAAGGTGTACAAGAGTGAGAACTGTGGTTTGCTTAGCTTTAATGATAATTTTATTCCTGCCTGGTATCCTGGGTCTTTGTTAGCTTTCTTATTTGATAAATATATAATCTCTTTTTTTATTGTCATGGAGCACAACAAAAAGTAAATTTAAGAAAACTTCAACGTTTAGTCATAAATAATCAAAATTTAGATTGTCGGGGTTATTTAATAAACGGAATAGTAAAAAAACCAATTACTTGTATATATGATTTTGTGAGAGATTCATTCATATTCCTATGTTTCCCCAGACCTTATAACATCAGAAACGTTTTAATCGGTCAATATACTATACTAGTATATCAATGGTCAGTTCGGTGAGCATACATGTATAAATGCTGATGTTTGGCTGCACCACATGTCAGGAGGAAAACCGTTGACAGATTTGCTGTACGTCTCAAAGTAAGGTCCCTTCACAGCTCGACTCTGCCATCGCTTAGACTTCTACTAGAATTTGCAATGTCATGTACATGGTCAGGAGAATGCCTCGGCTCACATAGAGACATCCCGTGTACTGGTGCAATGGTGGTGCATAAGTGATCACAAAATATGTACAGTGTATATTGGTTAGTTAGTGAGAAGCGTTTATATTAGTGACCACAAAGCCCACTGACTTTTACCAAAACGGGGAAAAATTTTATACGCTATGTACAGGAAATTGATGTGCCGGGATTATAAACTTAGATTCTCAAAGACAAATTATTCCCTGAGCACAATCGACTTTTTTTGAAATGCCTTTTTATCAACTACGATATTAAATTGCACTTAAACGAAGTTCTTTAAAATGTGTTTTAAAATTAAAATTAATATACATAATTTTATAATAATAAAATTTATTATTATTATTATTATAATGAAATGCACATTTTTAAGAGAGGGGAGTGGTCGGTCCTTCAAATACGCTGTAATTAAACCTCATGGAAAAAATACCAACGCATACTACATGTATTAAAAAGGTAATTAACTGAGGCCTGAAATTTCCCCAGCATTATTATCCTGATGGGATACAACTGTAGGACCAGTAGGAAGGTCCAGTCTGCTTTGCCTGGTGACAGGTAAATATGGTCCCCTCCAATAGCTGCGTTATACCTGTACTAATGTTTGTACATAAATTATAATGGTCGCATGTCAGCTTATATATAAATTCATCGACTGAGTTTTTGGATAATACGGGTTGATATATTTGACGGTGGTCTTTGGTTGAATGCTTATCCATGTAAGTATATGCACTACCAATAAACGTGCTTGGAAAACTTCGTTCCGGCACGTATTATTCGAGCCTTTCAACAAAACCGTACCATATGAAACGTCACAATAGAGGGGTACAGGTTCAGGCGACCCCTTCCTTTTGAAAACAAAATATTTGACCTGGTCTCTGGTTGAATGATTATACACGTACAGTACGTATATGCACCGGCTTGGGAAAATTCGTTCCTATATTATTCCTTTCAACAAATAGGAAGTAATCATGTGAAGCAATAGAGGTGCAGGCGACCACTCTTTTTTGAAATAAAAAATGGGCAATTTATCCCACGTTGAAGCCAAAAAAAATAATAAAAATAAAAATAAATAAAATAAATAAAATAAATAAATAAATAAAAAATAAGAAAAAAGACCGAAAAGAAATGCTACTGTAAATTTGCGTTTCATTTTAAAAGCGCCCCTTTCATGGCGTGTTGCAATAATAAAAGAAAACGTGTATTTCACATGGAGCAATGCCTTGCAGCACGTGACAAATTTGACCTTGCCCAGAGGTGACCGTACTGGTATGAAGTGTGAGCAGTATATCGCTTCTGCAATACTTGTATTTACATTGTACTGGTAGACGTGGTACATATTGTGATAGAAGGTGATCTTACGCCACCGTCAAGAACTTCCCAGTCGATACCACGGAGCCCAAATGGCCAACGTCGTGGAGAATGTCTTCGAGTTGTTTTCCAATGTCGGTCTGCCGACTGTTTTGATATTCGTGGTAGTGCTGTTGTCAAGTCTGTGGATGCTGTCGTCGAGGAATCCTCGGGTGAACTGGCCGCCCGGACCTGTCTGTTTCCCCGTGGTGGGATGTCTCCCACAGATGATGATCAGCGGTAGGAGAAGACAACCGACAGATTTTCTTCCATGGTATGATACGTACGGAGATATCATGCACGTCAAACTTGGCGAACAACACATGATAATGCTGGGGACTTATGAGCTGATCCAAGAGGCTTTCGTGAAGAATGCAGCCACAGTCAGTGCTAGACCTACATGGATATATCTTGTAAAGCACATAGTCGGAAAGGACGGTAATTTACTGATTTCATCATCTCTGAATGGCATCAGGGGCGGATCCAGAAATATTTTCTGACAGTCTTCCATATTATATTTGTTGGTCCATCCTCCATTTTTTGACCGTTTTCCGACAGAAAAAATTAGATACCTGTCAATGTAAACTTGAAAATATGACCGTCTTCCGGAAGACCCAGAAGACGGCCTAAATCCGCCCCTGGGTATTATATATGTATGGACACTTTCCCAACATATAGGCACATACAAAGTATTCACAACTGCGGAGCAAAGATTTTGGTAGTGATGCACGGGTGAGGGGATCGGGGTCACCGAAATAAAAAAAAAATCAAACAGCAGACAAGGTTACCTTTGGTATATAATATGTTTAGCACGGGGATGGTACATTACTGTCTCGCTTTGCTAGTTTTACTTTTTAAAGAGGGTCAAGACATGCTTGAGAAGCTATAATTAAGGGAAAGGCAGGTGCCCGTTGTGCCCCCTGCTAACAAGTACAGTACACTTGTACTCGAGCCTCGTGACCCATGACCTGATATCTTGTAAGCAGAAGTAGGTTATGTCAACTCAGATTTGACAGAGAAAGTAACGACTGAAACATTGCCTTATTATTTACATTCCATTATAAACACCGAGTACTGCGTATTTTATTGTGGCTGTACTAGTGTAATGGGGGTCATTCCACGGTGCAAATTTAGCCTTAATTGCGACTTGGCGTTATGGTCAAGTACGGTTGGGCGGGGTTGAGAGGAGAATGGGGATCCTGTCAATTTTAAAGGTCCACTGAAGGGAAGTGAATACTTACGAATGGGCATTGGTTGCCATCTTTGCGATGCCCTGATTTAGAATATTATATAAAGTTAAATTATGCGGATCTTGCAATATCCCGTTATGTGTTTAGTTCATGACTCTGACTGAGTAATGAAATTAGTCACTTTCTGAAGAAACGTATTGTAAAAAGATATGTCTTGGTCGGTGTGAATTGTAAAAGCAGCTGAACTCTACTTTACATGTTGTGCATTTGTATATGTGTATTCTATTAGATAACATGTAAAAATATTTAGTAATAACAAAATGATATGTTAACTGCAGGGTCTGGAGTTATCTTTAAATCCGGGCACAAATGGAAAGAACTGAGGAGATTCACGCTCTCGTCTCTTCGAGATCTCGGCCTCGGGAGAAAAAGTTTACAAGAGAGAATTCAGGATGAGGCAAGATACTTGGTGCAAAACATTGAAGATGAAAATGGAAAAACTTTCTCTCCAAAAGAAAGGGTTGGGCACGCTGTCAGCAACATTATTTCAACCATTGTGTTTGGAGCTAGGTAAGCGGAAAGCTTTCTACATATCCTTATTAGTCCAGTCGTCATTTAGGGTATAGTAAATATGTGTAATTTATGAATAAAGCGATTATTTACCTTTCATTGTATATGAACTCATACGAGTGGATTTGATTTAACAAAAAAAAAAAAAAAAAAAAAAAAAAATGATAAACTAGAGGCAAAATCTAGGGCTGAAAGCTAGTCGTTGGTAAAGGTAAGCATAACATTGATATAGATTTTTTTACAGAAGGCATTCCAAAGTACTTTAAATCTGAAACACCGAGCAGTTATGTACTTTAATTTTTTTAAATTACTCCACCGTGTTGAAATGTCTCATTAACTCAGTGTATATTATCTTGATAATTCAAATAGCTACAATTCAGTTAAACTTAATATTTGAAAAGTGACCTTTTGCTTAAAATAATTCCAGATATGACTATAATGAAACCCCAGAAATGCTGTCAGTTTTAGAACAATCTTTAAAAATTGGCCAGGGATCACTGACCCTGACTGACTTGGCGCGTTTCTTTTTACCGGTAAAAATTGAATGATTTGTTACATTTATCTTTGTGAAGGTTTTAAATTAAATTTTATATGTTATTAAACAATATTATATTTTGTCGTTACAAGTTATTCACTTTCAACTTCTATTAGCGATTTGAGCATTGTAATTATATAAAAAATTGTATCAGAAAATATAGTGAATTTTGCTTTACACAGATTAATATAGATAAATCTCTTTCAGGTTAAAAAGATATTGGCTCTTTGTGACAAGTTTTATAGTTTGGTACGACAAGAAGTCGATCGACACCGCCAGTCCTTCGATCCAAATGACATCCGGGACTTCATTGACCTCTACATAAAGGTCACCCAGGATGGACATGATCCCGAGGTCTACACAGGCATGTGACTGTCAAAGAACCTGGAGATCTAACCCTCACTTGTTTTGATTTATTTACGAGACGATTTTTAAAACACTTAGTCCATATCACCCGATCAACAAATAGAAAAGTTTCAATCATCAGCGACCGATCTACCTAAAATGAGTATATACCTACCTAAAGTGTGTAGGCCTATATACATACCTAAAGTGTGTAGGCCTATATACCTACCTAAAGTGTGTATATAAATACACGAGTGCAATCAGACATACACATGCGAGCACGTGGTTTAGTTAATTTGGTCGTGAGTAAGAGTTCACGTACACCCACCCCGACCTCCTTAAAATATTCATTTGATATAAATTTCAGAATGGAACGTATTCCGCATCATTGTTGATCTATATTTGGCTGGCACGGAAACCACTGCTAACACTTTGAGATGGTCCCTGGTTCATATGGTAAATCATCCGGACGTTCAGAAGAGGGTGCAGCAGGAAATTGATCAGGTAACAACGTAAACAACGTAACGACGGGAAAATGATAGCCAGAGAGCAAGATTACCAGTAGAGGAGTTTGCTTCCTATTATNGGCCCTATATACCTACCTAAAGTGTGTAGGCCTATATACATACCTTAAGTGTGTAGGCCTATATACCTACCTAAAGTGTGTATATAAATACACGAGTGCAATCAGACATACACATGCGAGCACGTGGTTTAGTTAATTTGGTCGTGAGTAAGAGTTCACGTACACCCACCCCGACCTCCTTAAAATATTCATTTGATATAAATTTCAGAATGGAACGTATTCCGCATCATTGTTGATCTATATTTGGCTGGCACGGAAACCACTGCTAACACTTTGAGATGGTCCCTGGTTCATATGGTAAATCATCCGGACGTTCAGAAGAGGGTGCAGCAGGAAATTGATCAGGTAACAACGTAAAGATTACCAGTAGAGGAGTTGGCTTCCTATTATATTATCCATCTGAGAAAATTCTATCCAAGCAATAAATCATGATACCAGCAAAAGTATAGTGATTTTTGATAAATATGTTTAATTTACTTTAAGGTCATAGGTCAAGGTCGTGTTGCCAACATGGAGGACAAGGCCAGGATGCCATTCACGGAAGCGACCGTATTGGAGGTCTTTCGTATGTCCCCAGTTGGTCAGTAAATTTTGCCTAAATAATAAAAAAAAAATGTTCATTACACAGACAGTGTATTACAAACAAACGTGTTCGTAATATTGTTGGACAAGTAGAGTTATTGGCCTAATTTAGACATTTAAGGATACACTATGAGCCGAGTGCGTCTGATGCCTTTGTGACAAAAGAAAATTTTCCAGGTGTTTCTCCTGTAAAAGATCCATTATTTGTCTGTTTAAGATAAAAAATCTATTTTCTTCCATGCTATCAGCCCCCCCTTGGAGTTCCCCATGCCACCAGTGAAACTACAATTTTGGCGGGATACACCATTCCCAAGGACACCATGATAGTGGCAGATTTCTACCGTATTCTTCACGATGAAAATAACTTCCAGGATCCTTACAAGTTCAAACCAGAAAGATGGCTGGATGGCGATGGTAAAGTGACCAAGTCGGACAAAATGATACCGTTTTCCATCGGTGCGTTGCTTTACGTTAGACATAGTATACAGCACATCAGCAACGATGTTAAAATCACTCAAGAATTGTGCAGATGTACTGATAAAGTGCACATTTATAGTTGTATAAAAGACGACGAGCAATTCATCCCCGGTTGCGGGGCTACAGTGGGTCGAAATACTCCCTAAGATCCGGTGTCTTTCCTGAAATAAATGCGTCCCATTTCAGACGAAGCATGCATCTTGTCTACCTAAACCAAGTAAAACTAGTGTAAAAAAGTTAACTTTAAAGTACGAAATGCCTATATGGTTTTACTGTATTAAATCTTTTTTTGTATTTATTTATTTATTTATTTATTTATTTATTTATTTTAGGACCCCGTGTTTGCCTGGGAAAGGGACTGGCTGAAATGGAATTATTCATTTTCCTGACCACGTTGCTTCAGAATTTTACCTTTAAGGTTCCAGAGGGCGAGAAACCACCCGATGGAGTGGAAGGTTTCTACGCTGACGCTTTTGCACCACGCATCTATAACGTGTGCGCTGTTAGACGTTAGAATGAAGACGCACAGCGCAAACAATAAACTTACATGCGTGGAAAACGGCATCCATTATCTTTAAAGATGCATATTAAGGCAGTAGTTACACTGTATAATATAATTGGCATCTTGATTGCTTTCCACGTGATCTGAACACTAAATTGAATGTAATAGTTGATAACCAAGTATATTGGTTTGAAAACAGGAAGCCATATACACTGTATCTATTTTTAACAGATTTACGAAAGGACCGTCTTCTATCGTTTTCATTCTTACTTAGGGCACATGGAAGTATTTTTAAAATGCCGTCTCGCTCCACTCACTATTTTGCCTTTTAGACTTTGTACACACTCAATTATTGGCCTTTGCCAAGGTTTCTTCAAAGGAGGTTTGTTTATCCAGGGGCGGATCCAGAGATATTTTCTGACAGTCTTCCAAATTACCATCTGACATGTAAACTTGAAAAACACAGAAGACGGACTCAATTCGCCCCTGTTATCTACCTACCTTACCTATTCATGTCATACCTTCGGAACTGAACCGAAAGTCAACCTTATGACTCGACAATGTTCAATCTTTATCTTTATAATAATAACAAACATTACCAATTTGCATTATTTTTACATTATTCTATGTTCAAAGTAGGCTGTAGTAATAGCGTTCTTATTTTCAGTGCTGGAATTGTTTGTCAAGTCTGTTTCATGGAGCGATAGACCTTGATTCTCGGTGCTACAGCGATGGATTTCTTTAATAAAACCAGAAAAGCACTCCGAGAGCGCAGACCTCCGCCAAGGCAGCGATTTTTTATTATTATTGATTATTGATTGATTATTGATCGGGAACACCACCAAAAGCTTATCACTTCTTAGTTAATCCATTTCCCACCTAACCTGAAAATTTCATCAGAATCGGTCCATCACTTCTTGAGTTATGTTGATGACAAACAAACAGACAGACAGGGGTGAAAACATAACCTCCTTGGCGGAGGTAATCAAACTTGTTCTGCATTTTTGTTTCTTAAATCCTTTATTTTATCAAGTTTCGCATATCAGGTTAAGATGATAACGGTTTTATTAACTGTGGAACCCAAAAATTGACATCTACATGAAACTTCGTGATTTTCTCTTTTCGTTTCCACTATAATTTTGCGGAATAAGTACAAATATCTCCAAAGTAAGTCCACAGTAGAACACGTTGGTCGGGTCAATTAAAAGGATAACAACTGTTCAATTTGGCAAAAAAAAAAAAGAATTTTACTAGGGTAAATGACAATTTCCCCATACTTACAAATGGTTAATGAATTCATTTACAATCAGAGTTAGTCCCTTTTTTTTTTCTAAAAAGTTTTTTTTATTTACTCTGTATAGCCATCTATGGAGGTCACATGGTCCGAAGACGAGCACAGATTTCAGAATATTTGCTACAACTACGCGTTTGTGGTAAAATAGAAAATATCATATTTATATTAATTGTTTACAATGTTTTTATTATGAAATATAGATCTTATACGAAGAGTTGTTATCCCTTTAACTTCGCTGTAAGCGCCCTGAGAGGAAGTGCCTATGAGCACTACCCTCTACCAGGGCCGCAGTTATTCTTTTGTGAACATTTTTGCTGGGGCGTTACAGTACCGAGCTTAGCCATCTATTAAAGAGCCATATATCTGTGGATATGTGATAAAAATCAATCTGTTGCCCTGATAGAGGGTACATGAGCATATAGTTGGGGCCTTTAACACCAGCTGCGAAGGCAGACACCGACCTCCCGCTTTAGAAGTCCCAATTTTGCCGTTTCCCCAATTTCATCAAATCTACCGTAGTTAAAAGAGTGATCAGTCTAACTTGTTGCACTTATAGACCTAAATTTGCCAGGCTAGGTGCCCAGGCCTCATTGAACCATTTCAATCAAATTGAAATAATTTACGTAATTTCAAAATTATTTCAGGTTTAGCGATGAGTGTAATTTTCAGTAGTGTATGTACCTGTATGCGTGTTGAATAACTCTCACGTGACTAAGGAAACTCGAAAATCAATGCATTTGAACTCCTATTTACGTTTTTTTATATGCCATATCCTGTAAAATCTTCTCACTTCTTACCTATATCCACCATTCTATTCTGTTATTGTTTTGGTTTTCCTTTAATGGCGATATGACAGGAGTGGAAATCTTCTAGGGACAGTTGTCGGTTTCCCACGAAGTTGGGAAGTTGCCGATGCCCCTCATAGGTGAGGCTAAGCTGTTACATTGAGCATTTATTATTTACCTGTAAGATATGCATACCTGATATGAACATCAAGCTATGGTCTAATTTAGCAGATGATGAAAACCACAAGTTTAAATCTTAAGCTGTAGTCTCTGCTAGTATTCCAATCGCTGACAATGGTAAAATTGCGTTTTAGCACAAACTGAGTCAAAAAATTTAAATCATGGGTAGCAGGCCAGCATTTGTAAATCGTAAAGTTCAAACTAGGCCGGTTTTGAACTATGAATATAATTAAGAGGTAAAGATCTCACTGTTATTTTTTTTCAAAAAAAAAAAAAAAAAAAAAAAAAAAAAAAAATTTACATAAAAATAAAGATTAGCATGAAGATCGAATTGAGTTCGAAACAAAACACATACATCGCAATTTATTTAAGTAGTAGGAAAAAAGTGTCTCGGAAACGCGCGTGTTTGTATTTTGGTATTTTATTTGGATTGGTTATGTCTTTCTGTATGTTCTGGTGCTTAAAAGTTATTTCAGCTAGTCATTTTCGTTTTTTTTTTTTGTCTCGACGAAATGTGTGCATAATACTATTCGTAGCTTTTCTCCAGTGACAAGGTTTGCTTTTACCAGGACATCAACATACGGTACAACAGGAATTATATGTTTGTTTGTTTGTTTGTTAATTTAAGTATTTTTTTTTCTTTTTACACCCAGCCCCAGTTAGTCTAAGAAAAAAATGCTTTAACCCAGGACTAATTGCAAAAAAAATTGTAGTATGTTTTTTTAGTCTCTGAGTGGTCCATATGATCATATTAAAAATCTAGAAAAATCCAAGTAGTGGAACAGGTATTTTTTTGGGAAAATCCAAAATGGCCGCCAGCACAGAGACCTACAGTTAGTAAGTGCAAATTTGCTCCAGGTGGTTTCAACAAAAGCTTGTTAAAATGGTACAAAATGCATAAAGGGATGTTGTGCCACTTCTCTCCAAATAAATCAAATGCAGATAGCCTCAACAATATACAAAATGGCCGCCAAAACTAAAATGGTGGCTACAAATTACCAAATTTGAAGTAAAAACTTGAATAAAAAATAAGCTCAAAAGTACATTTATGGAGGTCTGTGAAGGTCTGTATCACCTGGAACTTGGATTACTTCAACTCCAGCACCTTCCAACTTCTCTCCAAGCAAATAAATGAACCTGTTTGTTTTCTTTGTTGATAAGAATTTTTTCTTTTCTACTCTGCAGCTTCGTCTCATCTGTAAAGACGATAGCTGTGCTCATACTGTTAATTGGATCTTACTAGGTGTGCAGAACCATAGCTCAGTAGAGGGGACATCCAAGATGATCCCTTTATAATGCTACACTATAGCTCTCCTATATCTCCCTGGTGTGTAAGAGATTCAAACAGTCCAATGTGTGTGATGAAGGAGTGCCACACCATCTAAAATGTACTGGACTTCACCTTCACTTTCAAGCCCATCTGACAACATTGCCTGCTCTAATAATGTAGAAATAAACGTATAAATAGCAATGCTATATGTTCAACTAATAGTAGCTATGGAAATATAAAACATTTATTACATACAAGTATAAAGCCATCCACATGAAAGATGGATGAAACCGTTCAACTCAGAGGCGGATCCAGGATTATTCGAAGGGGCGGGGGGGGGGGGGGGGGTCCGCGTATGCGAAGTTAGCCTCCTTTTAAATAAATATACCGTTCTGGGTAAATACGAATATTGAAACTTTATTAAATCGCGAAAATATTTTTGACTTAAATGTTGATTTTATTATTAATGGAAATTAAGCTGCGATGTGTGGTGCATATGCTGTGTCCTTCATCTGTTGCGTTAGTCTGCATTTTGCTGTACCAGTACGTGCTGGGAATTTTAATAATCTGTGCGTACAATTTATAAAGGTCTGGTTACGTTCCTGGTATGATACTGGCGATAGTGTCTTTTCAATTTAATAGACGATGCTTGACCTCTGTGGAAATCACAGTGAAACATGAGATTTAAGGGGGCACTAGTAGAGCGAGAAATCAGCACTCCCATCACAGTTCTTACACTGCGCTGGTATAGAGATTGTAACACTAGACGTCATCATCACGCACTGCTGCCAAAACTGCTCTGCCCAAAATGGCCAACGTCGAGCAGAGTTTAATCGCTTTTTTCTCCAATCTTGTTCAGCCTACTGTTTTGATATTCGTGGTAGTGTTGTTGTTAAGTCTGTGGATTCTGTCGTCGAGGAATCCTCGGGTGAACTGGCCGCCCGGACCTCTCTGTTTCCCCGTGGTGGGGTGTCTCCCACAGATGATGATCAGCGGTAGGAGACGACAACCGACGGATCTTCTTACATGGTATGATACATACGGAGATATCATGCACGTCAAACTTGGTGAACAACACATGATAATGCTGGGTACTTATGAGCTAATCCAAGAGGCTTTCGTGAAGAACGCAACCACAGTCAGCGGTAGACCTACTTGGATATATCTTTTAAGATATACAGGGTTACCACTTAATATGGAATATTATTTTTTGTCGAGAAAATGTTCTACAAAATATTAAATTTCTCTCCAACTATTTTAAATCCAAAACTGAGGTGTCACTCTATGTGTAGCCAGGTGTGTTACCTAATTACCATGCAACTTTCGAAACAATTAATGTAAGCAGTTGCATGTTCTGTGGTCAGAAATGTGAGGGGTGGTCTTTTCGGCAATTTCTGCCCTTGTATAAAAGCGCATGGGTTTGGTCAATCTTTGGAGTGTATTTAGAGAAGCAACAAAGGGATCGCTCTGAAACTTGTCAGTTACCTTAGAGAAGATATAGTTCGACAGCTAAGCAACGCAGCTTACTATGGGATTCTTGCTCTCAGAGAAAATGGCTAGAAACGGATAGCCATTGCCAGACAATTCAACATTTTTCAGGAACCGTTAATAAAGTCCTCCAAACAAATGCTACAACAGGGGCACCTACACCAATACTTCCACCAGNTGTATAGTCGGGAGGGACGGTAATGTAGTGATTTGAAAATTTCCAAATAGTATTGTCTATGCTAACAAATAGGCACATAGAAAATGCGCACAATAGCGAAGCAACTTTGTTTTAGTGAGTTGACACACTTGAAAGAGGCAAGAAAAAACGATATACTGGTATCTTTCTAGAATATTTTGGCTCATTATCTGGGTCTTGTGGCATGTTTGAGTAGAATCCCGCAAGGGTTAATTTCTTCAGTGTACCCATAGGATAAAAAATAAAATACAGACTACCAGCTGTCAAATTTAAAGTGACCTTCCATTCAACTTGGTTAAATTTAATCTGCAGGGGCTGGAGTTATATTTAAATCCGGGCACGAATGGAAAGAGCTCAGGAGATTCACACTCTCGTCTCTGCGAGATCTCGGCCTCGGGAGAAAAAGTTTACAAGAGAGAATTCAGGATGAGGCAAGGTACTTGGTGCAAAACATTGAAAATGAAAATGGAAAGACTTTTTCTCCAAAGGAAAAGATTGGGAACGCCGTCAGCAACATTATTTCTACCATTGTGTTTGGAGCTAGGTAAGCGAAAACCTTTCCACATATTCGTAGTGTCCAGTCATTACATATGGATAAAGACAGTTTTTACCTTTTATTGTATATGAACTCATATGAGTGGGTTTGACTAAACTACTCGAAAAAGATGTTAAACCAGAGGCAAAAATTAAGGCTGAAAGGTAGTTGACGTTGGTTTATGTAAGCATAACATTGATAGATATATTTATGGATAAAGAGAGTTCTAGCTGCCTTTCATTGTACAGACATGACATTTAATATGGGATATTTCAGTTTCAAAGGTATACCTTGGTAAAAATGCGTTCTTTTTTCAAAAAACTCAAATCTCATATAAAATATCGGCCTAAAGATGTGTTAAGTCAGGTGTGTCGCTACCAATTAACTGACTACTATGTCTGTTGCATTGTGTTATATGCAGTAATTTAATTGGGCAGTGCTCCTTTGGGCCAGCCAAATCATGCCTTAGGCGAAGCATGGTTCTGTTTAAAAAAGTATCCATATGTCGGTAACTGCTGGATCTAAGAATTTGAATTTTTGCATGCAAGCGGCCAGTTTTGCAGTGCGTAAAATGAGTTAAGCATTATTTTACAAAATTGTTGATTTATGGCAAAATGGAGCGAAAAAGACAGACATTGCTAGACAAATAATTGTGTCACACGGAATGGTCCGTACATTTTTATAGAGTTATGCCAAATCTGATGTACCTACACAGAGGCCACGCCCAATGTATCGAAATCTTAGCACTGGGATACAGGAATCACTGTCCTTCCGGATATTCTGCTGCAACTAAACAAAACCCACCCAGTCCGTTCAGAATGAGGGGTAAATTGTCACCAAAACGAGTTTTTCAAGGCTCTTAGGAAACACAAAACTGGTTACAGCAGGTGAGGATACCAGACAACCTCTGAAGAAGCCTCTGTAAACAGCAAAACAGCGTCGTCTGTACTAGTATCTCTAATGAATTGGGGACAATGACCGTTTCTGGGTAGAAGGATGAGATTCCTGGTTCACACAGAGTGCTTTTAACAGAAACAAAGAAATGAGCAGCTACCTTGGTCATCAAAATCGCCATTTTTGAACCACATAGACAATATGTAAGTAGGTCATTGCTCGCCGATTCAACGACCTGTATGTCCTACAACAAAACTAATCCAAATTGAACACGTTTTGACCGTTGCCTGGAGTTTTATTTCAGATTAAACTCTAAAAACCTATCCCAGGGAATGCCTTGCCTCTAGAAAGCTCTGGTAGCGGCCAGATGAAGTCAGGCATAACAGCGACTGTTGCTGTGACATAAGGGTCCATGTGGGGCGTGTAACTCTTTTAAAGACGATAATTTGGAAAATATGGAGATCCAAAATATCGCTTCCAATAGTTGTCGTATGACTAAGAATAGGCAATGTATTTTTGTTTGCTTCACTGGTGAATTCAATTAATGAACTGAGGTCACAATGACATCAAAGAGATTAATAAAAGTTATTAAAACACGATTACTCAGCAAAACAGGAAATAAACTGATGAATTATGATTTGGAAAAAATATTCCATATAAATGTCAAGTCTGTATATGAACACAAACGAGTGGATTTGCTTAAAATACTTTAAAACGATGTTAAACCTGGGGCAAAATGTTGGGCTGAAAGGTAGCTGACGTTGGTTAAGGCAACCATAATATTGATAGATTTTTTGCAGGAGGCATTCCAAAGTACGAGAAACCATCGAGCAATTATTACTTTTATTTTAAACAAATTACTCCACCGTGTTGAAATGTCTCAATAATTTTATGTATATTATCTTAATAATTCAAATAGCTACAGTTCAGTTATACTTTGTATTTGAAAAGTGACCTTTTGCTCAAAATAATTCTAGATATGACTATAGAGAAACCCCAGAAATGCTGTCGGTTTTAGAACAATCTGTGAGAATTGGCCAGGGATCACTGACCCTAACTGACTTGGCGCGTTTCTTTTTACCGGTATAAAATTGAATGATTTGTTACATTTATCTTTGTAAAGGTTTTAATTTAAATATTTATATTGTCACAAAATGTTACATTTTGTCGTTAGAAGTTATTTTGTTTCAACTTTCATTCACGATTTGAGCATTGTAATTATATTAAAAATTTATATAAAAAATTAATTTTGCTTAGATTAATCTCTTCCAGGTAGAAAAGATATTGGCTCTTAGTGACAAGTTTTATAGTTTGGTACGACAAGAAGTCGAAAGACACCGCCAGTCCTTTGATCCAACTGACATCCGGGACTTCGTTGACCTCTTCATAAAGGTCATCCAAGATGGACATGATCCCGAGGTCTACACAGGTCTGTGTCAAAGAACCTGAACATCCAACCATCGCTTATTTTAATTTAAGAGACGATTGTTAAAACACTTGGGCGAAATAACCCGATCAACTAATCGATAAGTAGCAGTCACCTAGCTACTTTAATTGTGTAAATGAATACACGAGTACAATCAGACATACACATCCGAGCAAGTGGTTTAGTTAATTTGGTCGTGTGTAAGAGTTCACTAACACCCACCTCGACCTCCTTAAAATATTTAATTGATATGAATTTCAGAATGGAACGTTTTCCGCATCATTGTTGATCTTTGTTTGGCCGGAACGGAAACAACAGCTAATACTTTGAGATGGTCCCTGGTTCATATGGTAAATCATCCGGACGTTCAGAAGATGGTGCAGCATGAAATTGATCAGGTAACAACGTAAACAGCGTAACGACGGAAAAATGAGAGCTGGAGAGCAAGATAACCAGTAGAGGAGTTGGCTTCCTATTATATTATCCAACTGAGAAAATTCTATCCAAGCAATAAATCATGATACCGGCGAAAGTACGATCTATCGGGTATGGTAATTTTTGATAAATATTTTTATTTTAAGGTCATAGGTCAAGGTCGTGTGGCCAATATGGAGGACAAGGCCAGGATGCCGTTCACGGAAGCAACCATACTGGAGGTCCTTCGTATGTCCCCTGTTGGTCAGTGAATTTTGCTATTCCACCAAAATAATAAAAAGAATATTCATTACAAAAATAGTGCATTACAAAGAAACGTGTTTGTAATAAAAATCTTGTTTGAAAAAGTACAGTTATTCGCATAATTAAGAAATTTAAGCATGCACAATGAGCCGAGTGCGTCTGGCGCCTTTGTGATAAAATAAAACTTTCCAGGTATTTCACCTGCAAAAGATCCATTATTCGTTTGTTTAAGTTAAAACATCTATTTTCTTCCATGCCATCAGCCCCCCTTGGAGCTCCCCATGCCACCAGTGAAACTACAAATTTGGCCGGATACACTATCCCCAAGGACACCATGATTGTGGCGGATTTCTACCGGATTCTTCACGATGAAAATAACTTCCAGGATCCTTACAAGTTCAAACCAGAAAGATGGCTGGATGGCCATGGTAAAGTGGTCAAGTCGGACAAAATGATACCGTTTTCCATAGGTACGTTGCTTTACGTTAGACCTTGTATAATCGCACATCAGCAACGATGTTGCAATCACTCAAGAATTGTGTAGATGTGCTGCCAAAGTGCACATGTATAGTTGTAGCAGTCGGAGACCGAAAGACAACGAGCAAGTCATCCCCTGTTGAGGGGGATGCAGGGGGTCGAAGTAATCCCCAAAGTCCGGTGTCATTCCTGAAATAAATTAGTTTCATTTCATTCGAAGTATTCACGTTGTCTACCTTCACCAAGTAGAATTAGTGTAAAAAAGTTAATGTAAAAGTACGAAATGCTTATATCATTTTACTTTATTTAATCATTTTTATTTATTTAATTCATTTTTTTCAGGACCCCGTGTTTGCTTGGGAAAGGGACTGGCTGAAATGGAATTATTCATTTTCTTGACCACGTTGCTTCAGAATTTTACCTTCAAGATACCAGATGGCGAGAAACCACCCGATGGAGTTGAAGGTTCCTACGCTGACACTTTTGCACCACACGTCTATAACGTGTGCGCCGTTAGAAGTTAGAAAGTGTGCGCCGTTAGACGTTAGATTGAAGACGTACAGCTCAAACATACATGCAAAACAGCATTCATTATATTTAAAGATGCATATTGAGGCAGTACTTATTATATAATTTGCCTCTTGATTTCTTCCCTTGTGATATGAACACTGAATGGAATGTATACGTTGAAAACACTATGCATATTGGCTTGCAGTCAGGAGGCCATATTCTATACCTACTTTTTAAAACAGACTTTCGAAAAGACTGTCATTTATCGTTTCCATTCTTATGTAGGGCATCTGGAGGAATTTTTAAATGCTGTCTCGTTCCCATCACTATTCCCTTAAAGTAAGGGTACACCCCTAATTGTTGGCCTTTGCCAAAGTTTCTTTAAAGGTGGTTTATTTTATCTACTTGCGTTACCTATTCATATCAGACCTTCGGAATTGAAGCGCAAGTCAACCTTATGAATCGGCAATTTTCAATCTTTATCGTCAAACAAGGTAATGATAATACTAGTATCAAATATTGTAGTTAATAGGTTTTGAGTTGATTGGTATGATATGTGTGCATATGTGTGCATGAAAGAAGAAAGTGAGGGATAAATAGGAAGAAGTGAATAGCATTGTATTGTAGATTGTAAGTTGCATTTCTTAAGTTTAATTTTAAAAAATTATAATAATATCAAACATTAGCAATTTTCATTATTATTACATTTTCTATGTTGAAAGTAAGCTGTAGTAACACTACAGGGGCGGATCCAGGATTATTTGAAGGGGGGTCCGCGGATGGGAAGCCGACCCTCCCTCTCCACCCCCACCCCCTTTGGCGTGGGGCCCGGGGCCCGCTGAAGGTCCTTGAAAATTTTTGATGTTTTAGAGGACGAACGGTGCCATTTGGTTTAGAAGTATGATTCAGCTATTCAAAATTCTAATTTCAAGAGGTGTGAATTTTTTGGGAAATGGAAAGGGGGGGGGGGGGTTAGGCCCCCCTTACCCTCCCTCTAAATCCGCCACTGCAGTGTTTTTATTTTCAGTGGTAGAAATGTTTGTCAAGTCAGTAGGCTATCATGGACCGACAGACCTTCTTTCTCGATGTTACAGTGATCGATTTCTTTAATAAAATCAAACTTATTCTGTATTTTTGTTTTTTTAAATCCTTAATTTTATTATCAGGTTGAAGGTGATAACTGTTTTATTAACTGTGGAACCCAAAACTAGATATCTGTATGAAATTTCGTGGTTTTCTCTCTTCGTTTCCACCATAAATTTGCGGAATAAGGGCAAATATCTCCACATAAGTCAACAGTAGACTTCACTGTTTGTTCCCTGCGAGGAAGTGCCTGGCATGAGCACTACTCTCTACCAGGACCGCAGTTATTCTTCGGTGGACATTTTGCTGAGGCGTCACCGTACAGAGATTGCCTATCTATTTAACCAGAGATATATCTGTGAATATGTAATGAAAAATCAATCCGTTGCCCTGATAGAGGGTACATGAGCATATAGTTGGGGCCGTTAAGACCAGCTGCGCTGCCGAGGATGCAACCGAAGGCAGCCACCGACCTCCCGCTTTAGATGTCCCCTCTATTTTTTTCCGTTTCCCCAACTTCATCAAATCTAGTTAACAGAGTGATCAATCTAACTTGTGGCACGTATAGACCTAAATTTGCCAGGCCAGGTGCTTAGGCCTCATTGAACTATTTTAATTAAATTAAAACAACTTACGCAATTTCAAAATTATTTCAGGTTTTGCGGTAAGCGTAATTTTAAATCGTTTATGTACCTGTATGCGTGGCGAATAACTCTCACGTGACTAAGGAAACTCGAAAATCTATGCATTTGAACTCTTATTTGCGTTTTTTATATGCTCTATACCGTATGGACTAAAGATGTATTCATAGATAACTGTGAAACAGCGGTCAGTTAGCGAATTAATTACGTTAAGAGAGATTCAGATCTTTATATCACTTCTCACCTCCTCAAGTTGCACACTTCTGAAAGGGGCAGCCAGCCTCGCCGGCGACAGAGCTGGGCATAAGGTAAGATTAAAGGGATAATAACTCTTCGTTTTGGCCAAAAAATGAGTTTTCCTGGAGTAAACAACAATTTTCCCATACTTACCAATGGTTAATGAATCCATTTTTACATTCAAAGTTAGTCCCTGGTTTTTTTCTAAAAAGTTTGGTTTTTTGTTAAAATCTCTTAAGAGATTATAACAGAGTATAGCCATCAATGGAGGTCACGTGGTCTAAAGACAAGCTCAGATATCAGAATAATAGCTATAACTGCTGTTTTCGTCGTAAAACAGAATATATTATATTTCTTTGAGTTATTCACAATTTTTTTATTGTGAAATACAGATTTCATACGAAGAGTTATTATCCCTTTAATCTGCAAGTCTACAAGTAACGCAGCCCTGAAGTCACACACCGCTGTGACAGGAATTCTAGTCCCAGGAACAGTAGTCCTGGATCCCATATGGTTATTTAATAACGTCAGGATGTCATTTTGTTTAGTAAAAAGTATCCAGTCAGTGTATGGCGGCGAATGTTACCTGTGCACAGTAATGGGAAACGTACGACTGCATCTAGAAGACTGTCACTCTCGTAATATCGTCATTAAAGGAAAACAAAAACAGTGACAGAGATGAATGGTGGTTGCATCCTTCAGAATACTTGTCCAACTATTGATTTACGTATCAAAGCACACAAAGTAGGTGTTTAATACGTGAATATCAATCTTTGAAAAATGTACTCTTTTTGCTAGGTCTGGAAGTTAATGAGCAACGCGGGCACGTGCTGTAAATGCGCTATTCACCGATGCCGTCTCATAGATGAGGCTGAGCTGTTAGATTGAGCTTTCATTATTTACCTGTAAGATAAGCATACCTGATGTAAACAAGCTATGGTCTAATTTGGTAGATGTTGAAAACCATAAGTTTAAACCTTTAGCTGTAGTCTCTGCCAGTATTCCAATCGTTGACACTGATACAATATTGTGTTTTTGCACAAACTGGAGTCAAGAATCGCGCCAGGTAGCAAGCCCGCATTTGTAAATCGTAAAGTTCAAACTAGCCCCGTTTTGAACTACAGGTATGAATATAATTCAGAGGTATAGATTTCACTGTTATTTTAAAAAAAGGGGGAAAATCACATTTACATAAAATTTAAGATTAACATGAAGATCGAATTGAGTTCGAAACAAAACACATGCATTGAAAATTTAGTTAAAGTACATGTAATAGGAATAAAGTGTTTAGGATTCGCTCAGGCTTGCATTTTGGTATTTTAGTTGGATTGGTTAAAAGTTATTTCAGCTAGTCATTTTTTTGTCTCGACGAAAGGTGTACATATATAGTTACATTCGTCACTTTTCTTCCGTGACAAGGTTTGCTTTTACCAGGACATCAACATACGATACGACAAGAACTATAATTCTGAGTGTCCTCCAACTTAGATGTTACAGTCACAATACTAAAAGTGCTATTATGATAAAAATGAGACATATCAATAAAATTAAAGTTGCTTTTAAACAATAAAAGCTTGCTACATGCGAACAACGCACCATGTATCAATCAGTTTTTATTCGTATAGATCCCAGTATTCTCATTGGCAATATTTAATCTTTAAACTTAAAATTATTAATATTATATTATGATTATTAATAAGCTATTAATCTTTTATTTTATAACTAAGTTTTAATTTGTCATTTTAAATATTTATTAATTCTAATATTTATTTATTTTAAATTGTAATTTTACAGCTCTTTAATTAAAAACAATTACACGGTACAATGAAATTTTAATGGAATCCGCCATGTAAGAATAAATGATTAATTATCATTACTATTATCATAACGTAAATGTAAAATCACAAGCAGGGTCTCAACCGCATTTTGACTTTGAGTTCGAAATTATTGCATAGATGATAGGCATAAGCAGTTGTAAAGCAGCCCTTTAAAGTGGCGTGTAAAATGTTTTGTCAGAAGAAAATAAACAATAAACAAGTGTATAGCACAATAAACGGCGCTTTCTCGTTTTGGCCCGTTTTCTTCATTTTAACGTCTCACGGCGCACACGTTGTAGCTGTATGGTGTGAAAGTGGACGCGTTAAAACCCTCCACTCCATCGGGTGGTTTCTCGCCCTCTGGTACCTTGAAGGTAAAATTCTGAAGCAACGTGGTGAAGAAAATGAACGATTCCATTTCAGCCAGACCCTTGCCCAGACAAACACGGGGTCCTGAAATACACATATTCTGTGTAAAATTTGGTGAACAGTATATGCAAAGCTTACTTTTACGTGAACTTTTCCATACTAGATATAATAATAATAATAATAATGATAATAACCTGCAACACATGTTCACTGGGGCAGTCTCAGGGTGATGGAAGATGTCCGAAGTGTAGCTTTCAATGCATGTCTAGATTTTTTTACGTCAAAAATAAGTGTACTTGATGGGATGCTTAACAACTGTACACGTTATTTCAACAACTGAACTTCTAATGAAAAATACCTCACATGTACCTATAGAAAACGGTATCATTTTGTCCGACTTGACCACTTTACCATCATCATCCAACCATCTTTCTGGTATGAACTTGTAAGGATCCTCGAAGTTATTCTTATCGTGGAGAACCCGGTACAAATCTCCCAGTATTATGGTGCCCTTGGGAATGGTGTATCCGGCCAAGTTGGTTGTTTCACTGGTGGCATGGGGCGCACCCAGCGGAGCTGATGACATGTAAGAAAAAAAAAAAAGATATTTCATATCAAACTGGTTTAATTGACACAGAGGGAGGGACGGGCAGAGTGAGAAAGGTATACAGAATTTACATTTAATATGGAATGTTTTATTTTAAAAGGTATGTCTAGGGTAAATGTGTTATTTATTTTTAAAACGTGTCTCCAACGAAATATGTAACTAGAGAAATGTGTAGTCAGGTGTGTGGGTACCAATTAACTAAATAAAGCCAACCTAACTACTAACACAGGGGCGGATCCAGAGCTATTTTCTGACAGTCTTCCAAATTATCTTTGTTGATCAATCCTCCAATTTTGACCGTCTTCCAACAGAAAAAATTACATACCTATCTATGTAAACTTGAAAATCTGACCGTCTTCTGGAAGACCCAGAAGACGGCCTAAATCCGCCCCTGTAACAGGCATACCCAACTACCAGACTCGGCACATAAGGATCCTGAATTAACCGGTATATCGGACCACACTACTCGCATTTCGGAGTATCATACCCCAGAACAAATTTTGTAGAACGACCGCGGGCTCATCCTGTCGGTGTTCTGACTGATACTCCGAAATGCGATCTGACACACACATTGAAAACGGGTAGTGTGGTGCGATATACCGGTTAATTCAGGATCCTTATGTGCCGAGTCTGGTAGTTGGGTAGGCCTGACTAAGGTACAGAGGTACTAAGGTTCCCTGTGCCTGTACCCCTGTACGTGTTTCACGTCAGGCATTAACTTTAAATCAGGAAATGTCCCATGAAATAGGACAATCTCGCATAACTTTTCTTTTCATTCAATTTTAAATCACACACAAAACTTGGTTGTTGTTGTTATATTGTTGATAAATCGATCAGTTTATTGGTAGTTATTTTCAAATTTAAGGAATACATTGTGAGTTTAACTTAAAATAAAATTTACTGACCAACGGGGGACATACGAAAGACCTCCAAGATGGTTGCTTCAGTGAACGGCATCCTGGCCTTGTCCTCCATCTTGGCAACACGACCTTGACCTATGACCTTAAATTAAACACATTAAATCTTATCGACCAGTAAATATAAAATCGATAAGAACCACGTACATTTTGTAACATTGTGTATTTTTTACAAGCACAAAATTGTTGCGATAAAAAGAAAAAATCTCACTCTCTCTTGTACTCAGTTTTACATCGTTACCTGATCAATTTCCTGCTGCACCTTCTTCTGAACGTCCGGCCGTTTCATTAAATGAACCAGGGACCATCTCAAGGTATTTGCTGTTGTGTCAGTTCCAGCCAAATATAGATCAACAATGATGCGGAATACGTTCCATTCTGAAAGTTATGATTGAATTTGATTATGATTGCATAATTGAATTTGTTTCGTATTCATTTTACAGCTGCATTAGTGAAACCATGTGCTCGCCTGTTTGCACGCTTGTACATCTATATACGATCAGTCGACCATAACCGGTGTAACGTGACAGAGAGTCCCTCATGATAGAGAGTCTACTTTCCATTCATTTGTACAGGTGAGCCTCGCCCTAGATTTTGACCCACTTAGGTCAGGCTAACCCTAACTATTATAACTACATGGAGGGCGGACTTTCTGTTACACAGACCCTCAGTTTCGTTACACAGGTCGTACCAGTACGATGATCAGTCACAGATGGTCGGAAACTATAGATTAGTTATCGGGTGATACGCGGTGTGCAAAACGTTTTGAAGAAAAATAACAATCCCGTTATTACATCTCACCAAAGCCGTGAACGGGCCCTTTGCCTGTGATATACTGTACCTGTGTAGATCTCGGGATCTTGCTTCTCTTGGGTGACCTTTATGAAGAGGTCAATAAAGTCCCGGATGTCAGTTGGATCAAAAGACTGGCGGTGTCGTTCGACTTCTTGTCGTATCAAACTATATAGCTTGTCAATGAGAGCCATTATCTTCTTTATCTATTATAGAAATCTATATTTCGTGGGTTCCAAAACATTCTTATGGTATATGAAATACATTTCTGATAAATTAAATGAATTGATATACATTTACAAGTAAATCAACTAATAACGACAAAATGTAACACGACACAATTATTAGGAAATAAATGTTCTTTGTAATAAGTGGTGAAGAAATTAATTTTACCGGCAACAAGAAACGCGCCATGTTGGTAAAGAACAGAGGCCCTTGGCCAATTCTCATGGCTTGCTCCAAAACTGGCAGCATTTCTGGGGTGTCATTATAGTCATATCTGAAATAGTTTCAACCAAAATGTTTCAACCAAAATGCTGAAGAAAGAAGTTGTCGACGGGTAACCATCGCCACATTGTCACATTGTCAAGAGGAGCTCGCCCATTGGGCCCACTCCATGCATATTGTGCTGTGCCCAGGGCAGTGAATATTGAAAATAAAATAAAATAAAATAAAATAAAATAAAATAAAATAAACATAAGAAAACAACATTTTAATGTTGAAACATAAAAAATCTGTCTCCAGGCGTGACTATTCAATAGTATAGAATTCATAATCATTGATGTGAATAAATAATCCACTGCCATGCTCAGCCCAGCCCCCAGTCGCTTAAAAATCGAAAGAAAGTAAATTCATCTCAAGGGATAAGTTAAAGTAAAATACCATAACGCGCATTCTAAAGAGCTCATGCATACCATCGAAGAGACCCCCTAGTCAATTTCATTAAGGCATCCACTTATAACTTAATTAAGGGCCAAGCTCTCAGTTTCAGCTGACTTATGTCAGTGGTTGAGATAACTAGTGTTATAATTTTGAATGTTCTGTTAAATTGTAGATTCCATGTAAACGTTTATCAACTAATTTTTTATGGTCGGTTAGCCTAAAATTTGTAACGTCAAGTCTCTTTCTACTCTTGGACAAACAAAATTCGTATTTTGTGCCCAAGTTCTACTCTTTCCGGAATGTCATTTACTGCATTTTTAATAAAGGCTAGTCAATAAAAACACCTCGTTTACCTAGCTCCAAACACAATGATTGAAATAATGTTGCTGACAGCTTTTCCAATCCTGTTTATGGGAGAAAAAGCCTTTCCCATTTCATCTTCAATGTTTTGCACCAAGTATCGAGCCTCGTCCTGAATTCTTTCTTCTAAACTTCTTCTCCCGAGGCCGAGATCTCGAAGAGACGAGAGCGTGAATCTCCTCAGCTCTTTCCATTCGTGCCCGGATTTAAATATTACTCCAGCACCTGCAGTTAAATCATTGAGTTAAAGACAAAAATTGACAACAAACCTCCTAATATCCTAAGTATCCTAATACCTCCCATATACACGAACAAAAGTCTTTACTATGTATCTATTTTCTTTATGGACCAGCCCAAACTACCATAACTGGGTCTTTTTCCCTGCTTTCATCTTATCCCACCGTTGCCATGTAACAGATGTATTGTGGGCCCTTTAGTTTATTGACCCTAGTGAAGCAGTCAGGATTAATCAGATAATCTAAATAGTGAAAAACTATGTCAGTTACCTTTAAGTCAAACCCAAGTTTATATAACCTACATTTATAAGATATCAGCGCCAGGGGCCACTTAATATTCCCAACGAACTTCTGAATATGAATTCGATTCGGATCCTAGGGGAATAACCTCTTCTTATCCCTCTCTTCCCCCTCCTTTGGCTTTGTTTACTTCTCACACCCTCCCAAACACACATGATAAGCACAATCCTGGATATACATGTACCAGAGTTACACACATTCATAAATTTTCAAATCTTATAATTACCGTCTTTTCCAACTATTCGTTTAATGAAATATATCCACGTAGGTCTAGCACTGACTGAAGCTGCATTCTTCACGAAAGCCTCTTGGATCAGCTCATAAGTCCCTAGCATTATCATGTGTTGTTCACCAAATTTGACGTGTATGATATCTCCGTATATATCATACCATGGAAGAAGATCCGTTGGTTGTCTTCTCCTACCGCTGATCATCATCTGTGGGAGACTTCCCACCACGGGGAAACAGACAGGTCCGGGCGGCCAGTTCACCCGAGGATTCCTCGACGACAGCATCCACAGACTTAACAACAACACTACCACGAATATCAAAACAGTAGGCTGAACAAGATTGGAGAAAAAAGCGATAAGACTCTGATCGACGTTGGCCATTTTGAGCAGAGCAGGTTTGGCAGTAGTGCGTGATGATGACGTCTAGTGTTACAATCTCTATGCAAGCGTAAGTTCCAGGATGGGAGTGCTGATTTATCGCTCTACTAGTGCCCCCTTAAATCTCATGTTTCACTGTAATTTCCACAGAGGTCAAGCATCGTCTATTAAATTGAAAAGACACCACCACCAGTATCAATAGTGGGAAGTTACAGGTAGGTAGAATAGCCAAAGGCTTTACTCAGGCTGTGTTGAATGATCAAAGTCATTTAGTCACTTAACTCAGGAACAGTTCGTTGGTGTTATCAAATTAATCTATCAACGGTGTCTAAGTAACCAAACACTAGTAGGACAGGAGTCTTACTTGATCACAGACAGTTATCTGTAGTTGTCACATTTACAATTATTTTGGTTTTAAACAATATTTGATAACAAATCATTTTCTCTTTCAGTATGCAAGACCAGTGAGGTTTGGCAACATGTTGTCTTTGTACTATAATTAAAATATTTTACTTTGAATTTTACAGAAAATGCCAGGTGTGATCTATACACCAGAGTGGATAGTAATTATACCATTTCTGAGGTTAAATTATTAAGTTACTTCGTTTTTTTTTTGTCCTCTCTTTATCAGATACACCAAGAATATTTGGCATCCACCTAGTCGTTACGAGTTTCTCAAGAAGGGAAAAAAATGACATGATGAGATCGTTCAATGCGGCATGGCTGCAACAGTTTAACTGGCTTGCATATTATTTAAAAAAAAATGGAGCATACTGTTTTCTCGTGTTTTGTTTGGTGCCCAGGTTGGAAGGGACACCCACAAGCTGGACAGGCTAATGTCAAATTCCCTCACTACATGGACTTCTGCACTTAGGAAGTTGAAAGAACATGATACCAAATCTGAGGTTCACTAATCTGCCATGGCAACATTCAAGCCTGCATAGCCAGCACTTTCAAAGGTGAGTTCTTTATCTGAAAAAGTGGACCTTTTTCCATAAAAAATGTCATGTACCTTGATCAAATTTTACCCAGAGCGGACTTTTTTTCCAGCAAAAGGGGCGGTAATTTCGCCCCCCCAGCCCCCTGGCTACAAGTCTGTACCAGTCACCCAGCAGCTGGGCCATGCATTGGCAAAGAAATTAGCAGAAAACAGGGCAAAATTTGCGTATATTGTTAAGACAATTTTGCTGTGTGGTAGACATAATTTGGCACCAAGAGGGCATCGAAACAACAGTTCTTTCAGCAACACATGGAACTTTCAAAAGTTAAGCGAGTTTAGAGTGGATGCTGGTGATGCCATTTAGGGGGGACATTGCCAGGATGCACCAAAGAATGCTACGTGTAGGAGTAAGACTGTTCAAAAAGAGCTCATAGACTGCTGCAGGAAAATTGTCGCTAATTAGATTGCAGAGAAAGTGAAGAAGGCTTTTTTTTCACAATCATGGCAGAACGAGCGACAGATTGCAGTAACAAAGAGCAGTTACCACTTGCCCTTCGGAACTACGGTGAGTCAGTTTGGAAGGTACGTGAAGACTTCATCGGCCACCAGCGGTATTGAGAGGGCATATGAGGAGCAGCAACTGCCAAGCTCATACAGATCACAGTGTCAGATCTTGGTTTCAGCATGGACAAGTTCGGGTAAGCTGCAGTAAGCTGCTGGATATTCTTGGCTTTTACTGGGAAAATTCAATATTGTAAAAAGCTTTTTATGAATAAAAAAAATAGCAGTGAATACATTTGAGACAAAAAATTCTCCTATGTCAAGTTTGCTTTCTCTCATACTTATGGTCAATTTTAAATGTTTTTTTTTTTTTGGCATTGAAATAAAATGGGGTGTGCGTTAGAAATTAACAATTAGCTGCTTGTATTTCACCAAAGTTTATGACAATGTATTTTTCAAAGGACAGTGTTACGATGGGACAGGGAACATAACTCGCAAGGTGAATGGCGCTGCAGCAAGAATCAAAGCAGAATGCCGAAAGGCAGTACACATCCACTGCCTGAGCCATCTAATCAGCTGAACCCGTGGGTGATGTGCAATCCAGAGCTTGTGAAAGGCAGCGACATCGAGAGAATACTCCAACGACCGCGACAGAGGAATACTTCCACAGGAGACACCTCATCATTCCACTTGTGGACTATTTCATACTTGGATTTACAAATAAATGTGTGCATTGTGCAGTGCTAATGCTATATTAGTAACCATTTTATTCATTATATATTGAATTGAACTACAATCATATATTATTTTGATCCCTATTTATATCGTAGAGTTGTCGTTGGAGATGCCAGGAGATGTCTTGAAACAAAACGAACAAACAAACAAACAAACAAACAAACAAACAAACAATAATAATATAATAATAATAATAATGCAATTAAAATCTCAATATTAATTCCAAATGTGATTATTTGCCCAATAAGCTAATTATCTCAGCTGGTTCCCATGGAGAATTTCACTGATTTAGTTTTTTTTACATATTTTATGATTTCAGATGGTAAGAAACTTCCTGGGGTGACCTCAGAATTCTTAAACTATTCTTAAACTATTCACTCAAAAAGCTAAGCACCCTGGACGCATCTGTGGAAGAAATGTTGCCTGAATCAAAGATTAACAAATTGAAGGCCCAGTGTAAAACTACATGTAGGTATTTATAAGACGATGAGGCAAATGCATTTACTGTCAATGTTAGTTCTCATATTACAGGTATACCAAATATGTGTGAGGTTATTATACATGTAATTGTAAATCACTTTGTTAAACATCTATCATTTTCATAACATTTAATAAATATCTGGCCATAGTGTAACATTTTATTTGACTGAATTCAACTAAAAGGATAGTTTTCAAGTTTTTTGTCAAAAGTTAACTGGATCTTGGACACTCCTTTTAAGGATGAATTATCATAGTGCCTCTCTGATGTAAAAGTTTAATTATTGGAAGGTAACTTGAACGGCAGGATTCCCTACTCATTCTTCATGACTAGTACGCGCTGGTTGTGGATGCCCCAGATTCCATTAGAAGCGAGCCCCTCAGCAGCTGCGACACAGTCACAAAGACAACCAGCCTGGCCAATGCCATTACACCAAGTGATTTTATTTTCTCTTTGGTATTGTGCAAAGACGTTCTCCAATACACAAGAGAACTTGCCACCAAAACTGCAGGAGAAAGAGAGGAAGAGGTGCATCAGGCGTTTACCAATGCCCACGTTTTGGTCACTACACTGGGAGAATGTGGACAAACTGAGGTCAGAGCTGTTGAAGAAAGCAGAAACATTTGCTCTGAAAGTAGACGGGTGCTAACCAAGCCAAGACATTGTGAAAGGCACGACAGAGGAATACTTCTACAGTAGACACCTCATCATTCCACTTGTGGACGATTTCATATTTGGATTTACAACCAGGTAGCATATGTGGCATTTGTAGGGTCAATCTTTCCAGTAGCAATATGTCAGCCAAGTTGGGAAGCAGTCATTCTCAAAACTTTGATCTACTTTGATCATTTGCCTCATCCTGATTCTCTGCCTGCATGTCTAGATGGAATTGTGGAGGACATTCTGGACATCATACCATTCTCACGCACCAGCCAGTGTTAGTCAAAGCCTTCAGTTAGTGGACTCTGACACATTCCCAAACTTCGCCACTTATAAAGATTGCAAGTGATTTACCGTCAACAACCTGTGAGCGTGAGCGATCAGTATCTGCCCTCCTAAAATCAATTATTCAAATCTGCGCTCCAGGATGGCCCAGAATAGACTCAATGGACTGGTCCTACTGCATGTTCACTACAACATTGGCGTCAATGCTGGTATTGACTTGTTTGCCAGGAGACAACCCAGTACGCATGAGACCTGTATATATTTTTCAGGACTGACTGTACCAAGTGAATGTTGAGACTGTACTGTAGTTTGTACCTTGTATCCTGAATTACACGTGGATTTTTCATCTGGCTTTACTTTACTATGTAAAATATGTTATGGAAATGTTGTCCTCAGAAGCATAGATTACTGTAGAAGTTACATTTTAACTGCAATACTTATAGTAAGAAGTTATGACTGTATTTTTGAAGACATGTAGTAGACATGTATCAGTGCTTTAAATCATGGATGTCCTTTTTATATATCATGCATATGACATTTGAATTCAAAGATTGAATATTTACTTTCTTTTCAATACATTTGCATATTAGTAAGTCCAAACGTGTTTTCGTGTGTGTGTGTGTGTGTGTGTGTGTGTGTGTGTGTGAGCTCATGGGGGAGGGGTGGAGGATGGGTTAACAAAAATAATTTGGATTATGGTCAGAAAATATCTCTGGATCCGCTCCTGACCAAATGTCACTGTATTTACACACAATTTGCATTCTTTTGTGCTCGTTAAAGATCACGTGTCTATTATAGTGTGTCTATCGCGTACTCAGTTATGTGTAGCCACTGTAGACGGCGCGGCGTGCCTTCACCAAGAGGTATTTCTTGTTCCATTCTTCCTTAAGAGCTTGGTAGAGTTGGTCCAGATAATTAGGGGCTGGTTCCCCTCTGCATGTCATTATTTATTGATGACAGTAAAACAGTGTTCGGCTAGCGAATTAATTCCCTTTTGGAAGAACTCCAACATTCTGCTTGCCTCTCACCTCCTCAAAGTGCACACTTTTGAAAGGGACACCAATATTGCCGTCGACAGAGCTGTAAATAAGGTAAGATTCATCCGTTTGTCTACCAGTTATGCAACCCTGAGGTCACACACCCGTTAAGAATTGCTGTTACATGAATTGCAGTCCAGAATCGCACTCCGGGATCCCCTATGATTAGTTTACAATGCCAGGGTGTCAGGATTTTTTAGTCGAAACTATAGAGTCAGTATATGGGGCCAATGCTACCTGTACTGAATAATGGGAAACAGACAACGGTTCCTAGAAAACTGCCTCATGTCGTTATTAAAGGTAACCCAAAACAATAACAAAAATGGAGGATATATATCCTTCAAAATTGTCCAACTATCGACTTACATATCACAATATACAAAGTGGGTGTTTCCTACTTAGTTATTAAGTTTTGAAAATGCGCCCTTCTCAATAGGTCTGGAAGTTAATGAGCAACGCGGTCACGTGCTCCAAACGTACAAGTTACTGATTCAAGTTACTGATAGAAAAATTAACTGAGATTTACCAGCAAATATTTTGTCTGATGACAGTCAGACTTTATGAAGGACATGAGGTCTCTGATGGGTATTGCAACCTGTCAGCTCTCAGATGTGGTTGATTCAGTTCAGAGCGTCAAGCACTATCAGATCATGCAGTCGGCTTACTTTAGCGTATTTTATTCTTTCTACATTCGGGATTTAATACATAGTCGAATAAATAGAAATGTAGAGTATCAGATCTAGAAACCTCTCCATACCAGTTTGATCATTCGATTCACTATTTATCAGGATCCAGAGAGTACAGAAGTGACTTCAGCAGTCACGAGAATCTGAGACCAAGTGACCTAGATCTGCCGCGTCATGATTTGCATACTGACTAGACTGATATAAAACGCTAGAATTTAATTTTTTTATAGTCGTAAGTTCAGGAGATCCAACAAAGCGTATTTAATAATAATTATTATTAATAAAATTATAATAAAAGGTTATAATAATTATTGTAATGAGTTTATTTTAAACAATACAACATTGCAACCAAGTTGTGCATTCAGGATATCCAACAAAGTGTACTGTATTAAATAATACTAATTATTATCAAAGTTATAATAATAAGTTATAATGATAAAAGTAATACGTTTATTCTAAACATTGCAACCAAAAAGTTTAAGTTTTAAAGATAAATGAGTGCGAATAAAAATTATCAAATAACATGTTTACATAAATAAAGGATTAACATTAGGATCGAACTGGAGTTCGAAATGAGTTCGACATAAACCTTAGTTATCTAAAATTTAGATAAAGAAAAGGGATAAAAGTGAAACGTCCAGTCTTTCATTTGGGTACGTTGAAATAAATTGGACATGACATGTTATTTTTTAGCTCCTTGTATGTTCTGGAGGTGCGGAAGTAATTCAGCTCATCCTAGCCACTTTTTATTTTCTCATAAAATATTTGCATATTTCTAATCGCTGCTAATGTAAAGTGACAAGGTTTGTTTATACCATGGCAACAACATACGATAAATCAGGAAATATAATTCTGAGCGCCCTCTTAGTTGAATATTACAGTTACAATACTAAAAGTGCTTTGATTAAAATGAGATGTATTAATGACATTTATTCGATTTAAAACTACAATAAAAACATGCTACATGCGAACAACACAGGTAAATTCACAGCTCCACCGGTGTCTCAATTACATAACGACTGCAGTCTAATGTTTTCCCTAGCTGAAAATCACAAGCAACTGTAAAGTAGTCCTTTACAATGGCATCTGAGAAACGTTTTGTCCAGATGTTATTTACAATAAACCAGTTATTAATAAAGAAATCGGAGCTTGACGTTTCGGACCGCATTTTAGCGTCTCACTGCGCACACGTTGTAGTCGTATGGTGTGAAAGTGGACGCGTTAAAACCCTCCACTCCATCGGGTGGTTTCTCGCCCTCTGGTACCTTGAAGGTAAAATTCTGAAGCATCGTGGTGAGGAAAATGAACAACTCCATTTCAGCCAGTCCCTTGCCCAGGCAAGCACGGGGTCCTGAAATACAAATTAATTAATAATAATGATAATACCATGCCAATGTGGAGGCACTGAGCTGCAGCACGTGCTACTAGGGAGCTCGAGATATCCAAAGAGTTGGGCCAAAGCTACCAGTGTTAATTAAGATTCCAAACCATCTGAAACAAAAACGTTCAAAAGATTGAAATACGGCAAAAATGTAATGCTTTCCATGGTGGGACGTCAATCAGAGAACTGGAACTGTAAAACACGTACCTATGGAAAACGGTATCAGTTTGTCCGACTTGATCACTTTACTATTGTCATCCAGCCATCTTTCTGGTTTGAACTTGTAAGGATCCTCGAAGTTATTCTTATCGTGGAGAACCCGGTACAAGTCTCCCAGTATCATGGTCCCCTTGGGAATGGTGTATCCGTCTAAATTTATAGTTTCACTGGTAGCATGGGGAACTCCAAGAGGGACTGACGACATGGTAGAGAAAAAAGAATAAAATATATATTAGATTAAAATGGTTTATTTGAATATAGGGATAGTAGTAGAGAAAGTGAAGAAAGAAAGAGGGGTGAAACAAATGTTGATTTTCATAGCCTTTNATATATTAATACAGCGCGAGTTTTAAAGCTAAAATTACTGACCAACAGGGGAAATACGAAGGACTTCCAAAATGGTTGCTTCAGTGAACGGCATTTCAGCCTTGTCCTCCATCTTGGCAACACGACCTTGACCTATGACCTTGAATTAAAAGCAATAACCATTTAATATAATTTGTAAAAGAACCACGTACAACTGTACATTTTTGTGACACAGTTTCTTTACACAACATAAAATTGTTGCGATAATGTAAAAAAATTAGTCATCTCTCTGCTAGTTCTCTCTCTCTCTCTCTCTCTCTCTCTCTCTCTCTCTCTCTAGATCGTGCTGTTTATTACGTCGTTACCTGATCAATTTCCTGCTGCACCCTCTTCTGAACGTCCAGTTGATTAACCATATGTATGAGGGACCATCTCAAAGTATTTGCGGTTGTGTCAGTTCCAGCCAAATATAAATCTACGATGATGCGGAATACGTTCCATTCTGAAATTTACAAGATGTCTATTGCAAGTGAACTGTTAAAACGATTGAACAGAAACATACCCATTGTGCTACCACCTCGGTAAAACCACATGCTACGTACTGAAGTACCTTGCAGGCCAAACATTTCAAAGACATGTAGTCTAATTAAAAAAAGTACCCAGAGAGCACTGACCTCCACCAAGACAAACAATTACCTAATAATTAACCATCAAAAAATAAATGTGCCACTACCAAATTTTAATCAGTTTTAAGTAAGCCCACTTTGACCAATCCTAAAAATGTAATTAGAATCCATCCATAACTTTTTTGACCTAGGCTGATGAAGAACCAACAAACAAACAAACGGACGCGAAAACATAACATTCTTGGCTTAAAGGGATAATAACTCTTCGTTTCAGCCAAATAATGAATTTTCCTGGAGTAAACAACAATTTTTCCATACTTACCAATGGTTAATGAATCCATTTTTACATTCAAAGTTAGTTCTTGTTTTTTTTCTAAAAAATTTGTTTTATAACAGAGTATAGCCATCAATGGAGGTCATGTGCTCTAAAGACAAACTCAGATATCAGGATTATAGTTATTACTGCAGTTTTTGTAGTACAACAGAATATATTATATTTCTATGACTTGTTCACAATGTTTTGATTGTTAAATATAGATCCATACGAAGAGTTATTATCCCTTAAAGTAATAATTAACAGGTAAGTGTTATATTATATCACCAAAACGCTTAAGATCTTCACGGGAACAATTCCTTTAACAGCATCATACTGTACCCGCGTAGATCTCAGGATCTTGCTCTTCTTGGGTGACCTTTATGAAGAGGTCAATGAAGTCCCGGATGTCAGTTGGATCAAAGGACTGGCGGTGTCGGTCGACTTCCTGTCTTATCAAACTATACAGTCTGTCCACGAGGGCCATTATCTTCTTCATCTTAAAAGAAATCATATTAAATTGGAATACAAAAAAATTGTTTACAGTATGCCATACCTTTCTGAAACTTTTTTTCAGTACGATACTCAAATTACATGTACTGTACGAATTAAATGATTTGATTTACGGGTTAAAAACTTATAACGACAAAATGCTCTAATAACACGAGAAATGAATTGGAAATAAGTGAAAAGTATTTTGGTTAAGGCGGTAAAGAATTAATTTTTACCGGCATCAAAAAGCGAGCCAAGTTAGTAAACAACTCTATCCCTTCGCCAGCTCTCAACGCCTGCTCCAAAACTGGCAGCAATTCTGGAGTGTCATTATAGTCATGTCTGAAATCGATCCAAATTGTTACTGTTTTCAAGATGGGCAGCCATCGCATATTCCTGCCACATTGTCAATAGTGGCTCATGGATACATTTGTTGTAGGTATTACTTAATGATAATAAAAAATTTATGACAACAACATATACATAAACAAAAATTTGCCTCCATGTTTTTCTCCTAATTATGGACAACATAATCACTGAACCAACACCAAGTTGTTATTTGATGCCAAAAGAGGGAAGAGATGCTTTGACCATAGCTTAATTACGTCCCAAGCTCTCAATTTCAGCTAGATTGTCATATCATTGATTCAGATAACTACCGGTAGTATTTTTGAATGCATCCGTGAAAATAAGATTCCATGTAAACGTTTGACAACTATATGTACAGGCTGTTGTTCAGCTTCTTTTAAAAGTCAAATGGCCTAAAAAATGAAATGCAGCCTCTCTGTACTCTTACTGCTATCTTACCGGTATTAATTATGTCTTTAATAATGGTGAGGCAACAGAAAGATCCTCGTTTACCTGACTCCAAACACAATGGTTGCAATAATGTTGCTGACAGCTTTTCCAACCCTGTCTCTGGGAGAGAAGGCCTTTCCATTTTCATCTTCAATGTTTTGCACCAAGTACCTTGCCTCATCCTGAATTCTTTCTTGTAAACTTTTCCTCCCGAGGCCGAGATCTCGAAGAGACGAGAGCGTGAATCTCCTCAGCTCTTTCCATTCGTGTCCAGATTTAAATATAACTCCAGCTCCTACAGATGAAATAACTAAGTTAAAGAAAATGTTCATTAACCAATATTTTAATACTTTCCATACACATTTACAAAAGTCTTCACAACTTTTTTATTTATTTTATTTTATAAACAAGCCTCGAAAGACTTTAGTTCATGTATATTACACTACTGTAGGAAGTGGTCCAAACCATATTCCCCTACAATAATGAAAGTGAAATTAAAAAAAAAAATAAATATTTCTGAAATCAAGAATAAATAAAAGCTACATTATAATATTTCAAGATTGTTTAAAAATGAGTCCATAAGCAGTGTTGTTTTATTCCATTTTCTTGAAGATACCGATAGTAAATGATACAAATAATAATGAATACAAATATGTTTTACTTCACTTACAAAGTTAAGAGAATTCTTACAAATTACAACATAAAAAGGAGCGTGATGCTTCCATACATGTTTAAAATTTAAGATTACAAAATGCATGTGATCAAAAAAGAGACAGGTGCAAAGTACTTTATTCATATATAATGCAATTCTGATCATGTATGCTTTTACACAAGTACGCTAACAGCATCACGCATGGCTGAATGTTTAATACACCATGGTCAAAATATTTGATAAATCTCACCTTCAAATAATGGCAAATCACAGTGCATTCAAATACAACTAGAAAATGGATTTTTCAAGCACAATGTCAAAAATGAATTAAATTTGTCATCTTATATAATGCAAAAAAGCAATGCATCAAAGGATACCTTACTCATTGAAAAGATGTTTAAGAAAGTTCACCGTAAATCAACCATAATTAGTAAAATACAAATATGTAATAACACACTAAAACATTCTACCAATTACAAAGAAAGTAGAGAATATTCATCGCACAATTAATTGTATCACAAGTGTCACAAAAATGAAAAGTTATTTGTAGCAGCAAATTATATATAAAATCGAAATTGTGAAATGACCCGAGAAAGAAATGGACCAAATATTTTTCTTTATTTATACATATTATATATTTTTCCTTTATCTTCAGGTAGATCATTTTCTGAAATACAAATAAAGCACTTTTACCATTCACAATAAGGGATTGACTGGTCTAATTTTACAAAATCTATCTTACCTGAGACATCATCAACATCTTTGCGGTTAGGAATATTCTCTAAATCACCAATGATATCTAAAGTTCCATTTTCAATGAATAAATAACTATCCTACTGTTTCCTTGTAGACAATTGTTGGATGTGACGACCCGACATGTTCGACAGGCCAGATATGTCCTACGACCAGAGAACATGCAGGCCAGATATGTCCTACGACCAGAGAACATGCAGGCCAGATATGTCCTACGACCAGAGAACATGCAGGCCAGATATGTCCTACGACCAGAGAACATGCAGGCCAGATATGTCCTACGACCAGAGAACATGCAGGCCAGATATGTCCTACGACCAGAGAACATGCAGGCCAGATATGTCCTACGACCAGAGAACATGCAGGCCAGATATGTCCTACGACCAGAGAACATGCAGGCCAGATATGTCCTACGACCAGAGAACATGCAGGCCAGATATGTCCTACGACCAGAGAACATGCAGGCCAGATATGTCCTACGACCAGAGAACATGCAGGCCAGATATGTCCTACGACCAGAGAACATGCAGGCCAGATATGTCCTACGACCAGAGAACATGCAGGCCAGATATGTCCTACGACCAGAGAACATGCAGGCCAGATATGTCCTACGACCAGAGAACATGCAGGCCAGATATGTCCTACGACCAGAGAACATGCAGGCCAGATATGTCCTACGACCAGAGAACATGCAGGCCAGATATGTCCTACGACCAGAGAACATGCAGGCCAGATATGTCCTACGACCAGAGAACATGCAGGCCAGATATGTCCTACGACCAGAGAACATGCAGGCCAGATATGTCCTACGACCAGAGAACATGCAGGCCAGATATGTCCTACGACCAGAGAACATGCAGGCCAGATATGTCCTACGACCAGAGAACATGCAGGCCAGATATGTCCTACGACCAGAGAACATGCAGGCCAGATATGTCCTACGACCAGAGAACATGCAGGCCAGATATGTCCTACGACCAGAGAACATGCAGGCCAGATATGTCCTACGACCAGAGAACATGCAGGCCAGATATGTCCTACGACCAGAGAACATGCAGGCCAGATATGTCCTACGACCAGAGAACATGCAGGCCAGATATGTCCTACGACCAGAGAACATGCAGGCCAGATATGTCCTACGACCAGAGAACATGCAGGCCAGATATGTCCTACGACCAGAGAACATGCAGGCCAGATATGTCCTACGACCAGAGAACATGCAGGCCAGATATGTCCTACGACCAGAGAACATGCAGGCCAGATATGTCCTACGACCAGAGAACATGCAGGCCAGATATGTCCTACGACCAGAGAACATGCAGGCCAGATATGTCCTACGACCAGAGAACATGCAGGCCAGATATGTCCTACGACCAGAGAACATGCAGGCCAGATATGTCCTACGACCAGAGAACATGCAGGCCAGATATGTCCTACGACCAGAGAACATGCAGGCCAGATATGTCCTACGACCAGAGAACATGCAGGCCAGATATGTCCTACGACCAGAGAACATGCAGGCCAGATATGTCCTACGACCAGAGAACATGCAGGCCAGATATGTCCTACGACCAGAGAACATGCAGGCCAGATATGTCCTACGACCAGAGAACATGCAGGCCAGATATGTCCTACGACCAGAGAACATGCAGGCCAGATATGTCCTACGACCAGAGAACATGCAGGCCAGATATGTCCTACGACCAGAGAACATGCAGGCCAGATATGTCCTACGACCAGAGAACATGCAGGCCAGATATGTCCTACGACCAGAGAACATGCAGGCCAGATATGTCCTACGACCAGAGAACATGCAGGCCAGATATGTCCTACGACCAGAGAACATGCAGGCCAGATATGTCCTACGACCAGAGAACATGCAGGCCAGATATGTCCTACGACCAGAGAACATGCAGGCCAGATATGTCCTACGACCAGAGAACATGCAGGCCAGATATGTCCTACGACCAGAGAACATGCAGGCCAGATATGTCCTACGACCAGAGAACATGCAGGCCAGATATGTCCTACGACCAGAGAACATGCAGGCCAGATATGTCCTACGACCAGAGAACATGCAGGCCAGATATGTCCTACGACCAGAGAACATGCAGGCCAGATATGTCCTACGACCAGAGAACATGCAGGCCAGATATGTCCTACGACCAGAGAACATGCAGGCCAGATATGTCCTACGACCAGAGAACATGCAGGCCAGATATGTCCTACGACCAGAGAACATGCAGGCCAGATATGTCCGACAAAAAAAGAGCCAGGTGTGTACATATCTGGCCTGTCGGACACATCTGGCTCTTTTTTGTCGGACATATCAGGCCTGTCGGACATAGCGGGTCGTCACAGGGGGATCATTTTATTTTCTCCCCTCAGGTATTTCAATTTGAGATGTTAATTTCGTTTCACAGGATCATGTTTAAGATCAATGGTACAAATACATTACTTACCATCTGTGGTAGAAATAACACTAGACATTTCATCTCCTAGGCGTGGCACAAAATTTCATCTAAAAGTTAAATAAAAACAAAAATTACTTTTTTTCAAAATGAAGTGCAAATTTTTCCAAGCGAAGAAAGTTGGAAAACTAGATCATCTAAAGGATTGAAACTTAAATTAGTTCATCAAGTTTGAAAACTATCGTCAGCCGATATTTAGCAAAACTCCTTTATAGTCGCTAACGTTATACTCTTGGAGTGTACATGTGGCCTTCAAAAATAAAACCAAGCTGCAATCGCAGTAACATTTAGTCACTCTAATGCCATATAGTACACAGCGAAGACTGTCATAATTCAGATTAGCTAAAATATATAAAGAAATAAGATTTTAATTACTTACAATTTGCTGTCGGCATTTTCATCCGTCCCCTCTCTTCAGTTACGTTTGCAGTCACGTAACATACGCTGCGAATGATTTAGGGTAGTGATTGCAATAAATAATAGACCCGATCATAAAGCCGTCTGGGTTTATAAGTTACACTAAATAGGGTAAAAAACTAAGTCTTCTATTTTCTTTTTCTCAAACCCAAGTATAGTTACTTCAGTACATCACCTACATACTAGTACAACGGGTATCAAGTCATGGGTCACATAACAGCCCCCACAAAATTGTACCCGAGTTCAATTTGAGAGAACGTGTAACGATATGGCGTATTCAGATCTATCCAAGGGGAAAAGAATTCTGACGCACCACTACCCCTCTCTTTTAACTCCTTGTTTCCTCGTTTACTGCTTCCCCCACCCCCACACTCTCTCTCTCTCTCTCTCTCTCTCTCTCTCTCTCTCTCTCTCTCTGAACACAATGCTGGAAATGTCAGTGTGCACGCGTAAAGATATACATGTACGTGACAAGCATGGTACGTAAATTTTGAAATCTCATAATTACCGTCCTTTCCAACTATTTGTCTTATGAAATATATCCAAGTAGGTCTATCGCTGACTGTGGCCGCATTCTTCACGAAAGCCTCTTGTATCAGCTCATGAGTTCCCAACAATATCGCGTGTTGCTCACCAAATTTGACGTGTATGATATCCCCGTATGTATCATACCATGGAAGAAGGTCTGTCGGTTGTCGTCTCCTACCGCTAATCATCATCTGTGGGAGACATCCCACCACGGGGAAACAGACAGGTCCGGGCGGCCAGTTCACCCGAGGATTCTTCGACGACAGCATCCACAGACTTAACAACAGCACTGCCACGAATATCAAAACAGTCGGCAGACCGACAGTAGAAAAAAACTCGACGAGACTGTGCACGATCTTGGCCATTTTTTCTCCCTGGTTAAGACCGTCAAAATCCGCCCGTTACAATCTCTATACACCAGTGTAATGTAAGAACTACATGTAAAATGGAACGCTTAACTCGTCTCAAGGTCAATCCCTGCAACATGCAATCTTAGATTACTTGTGCACAATTGCAAAACAAACCTCACATCCGGCATGCTGAAAGTATACCCCAGCAAAACTATTTGTGTGCATAGGGTTAGAGGGTAGCCCACTTTCTTTTGTGAAAATGCATTTATGGTGCAATTTGGGGGCATTTAGCAGTACCAGGGAGACAGGTTTAATATGCATAATTTGCCTTTTTACAGGAATAAAAATCCCAAAACATTCACTACAGTTCGTGAGCATTTAACTGGAGACCAGTATCATAAATATCAGTTCCCGTAAGGTCAGAAAATTGGGTCGATCTATTGAATTTAACCCGTAACCACTGTAGAGCTGCATTTTACAACTGAATGCATTTTCAACCGACTACAAAATGTGTTCAGCTGCAAAATGCGGCGCAACTTCTTATGATAGATTTATTAATCCCCGAAGCATATACAATGTAATTTCTTTTAGGATATAACAATGTGAAATAGATTTTTCATGTACATAATATCGTCCGCCCCAGGGGCAGCCTGACCAAATGTAGCATACCTAGCCGGAGGCAAACCCGTCCAGTTTTATAGTTCTTCAAACCATTTCAGTGACTTTGAAAAAACTCCTGGGTTTTAAAATGCGTTCCGGTTGCAAAATGCTTTTTCACGATTTTCTTTTGTTGCAATTGCGTTTAGTTGCTGAATGCATCTCTACTGATTGCGCTGCATTTTGCAACTGAACACATTTTTTGCATCCGGTTGCAGAATGGGTTCGAATGTAAAATGCAGCTCTACAACGTTGATATATATACACCTTATAATACATACAGAACTTGTTGGAGATCAGGCTCAGCAGCCACCAACAAAAAATCAAGACGAGTCTCGACTGCTTCCCGTCCTCATCATGAGAATAATGAATAGGATAGGAAACTTGCAGAAAAGGTTTTGTCTGCCTCCGCCTATTTTTGGACTTGATACATCTATCGCATATATATATATATATATATATATATATATATATTATATATATATATATATATATATATATATATATATATATTATGTGTGTGTGTGTGTGTGTGTGTGTACCATATTGAGGATTCATGTCCATTCACCGTACAGATCTTATGGGAAAAAGTAAGTATTATTGCTGATGCACCTCTGAAGATCTACTTTACAGATGTCAAATATAACCCAAGCTTTCGGCCCCTAGGCCTTCTTCGGGGATTATCTCTTTAGCGATGCATCAGCAATAATACTTTTTTTATATATTCCATATTATGCCGATCGATTCAAATGGCTGAACCACTCATCTTTTGAACACGAAATATTGAGTAACAACAACTTTAAAAATAATGAGGATAAATATTTAAACATTCGTTTCTTTGTCTGTGAAGAACATTTCACTAAAAGTCGAGGACGGATTTTGATGAAATTTTTAGGAAAGGTCTCTAATAGACGATGGAAGAAATAATTACATTTCAGTGATGATGCATCAATTAATATTAATCAATTATGTGCAGATTTTGATGAAACGTTCAGGATAGGTCTCGCATAATAATAATAATAATAATATATTTATTTAACGTCTAAAATCCATAAAAATGTTTTGTAGATTTTACAAACTAAAAACAAAGTTAAAATGAATTGAATTAATAAAATTATGATCTAAGAGTCTGAGCTAAGATAATGATGTCCAGTTAATATTTCCGAGTTATAAAATGTTCTTTAATAAAATTTGTTTAAAAAGTATGTTTTTAAAGCTTTTTTAAAATCCTCCACTGAGCTAATTATGCTTCTCAAGTCCACAGGTAATTTATTCCACTCATGTGGTGCCGCGTACTGGAATGATTTTTCGCCAAAAGATTTGTCTTGCGTTCTGTGGTTTTAGTAATAATTGATCCTTAGTTATTTAGGTACAATTTTGTGTGTAATGAGATACAAGTTCACAAATAAAATCTGGCGCAAGTCCATAAAAAGCGGCAAGCGCATGAGTTAAAAGTTTGAATAAGATCCGGGCGTTTACAGGTAGCCAGTGAAGTTGTTTTAATATCGGTGTCATGTGATTCTCCATAGAAGTTCGGGTAAGAAAACGTGCTGATATATTTTGGATGCGTTGGACTTTCTTTGTTCTTTCTATGCGGCATCCATAGAGCAAGGAGTTTTAGTAATCAAGCCTTGATGTTACTAGGGCATGAATGACCGTGGCAGTGGCAGAATCTGTTAAATTATTTCCTAGGGCCAAATAAGAAAAGATTAGGTTTTGGTGATGAATATTAATTAAGTAATGGCTACTTACAGGCTAATTTTTTGTCTAGGAGGAGGTTTTGCTCTCTGAATGCTTTTCCAGTTTAAACTGAGATACATGTGCAAAAGACAAACTACTTTAAAACAGGTTACATTTCTCCAAATAATCACCGACACCGTATAACATAATGGACAAAACAATAAACGTCATATAAAGGGCATATGGACGCAGATAGAGCGCGTGTTTATTTCAGACCTTTTCAGTTGTATATATACAACAAATCACAATAAAAAATAAGTCAAATGAGTCAAATTCAATGCATCTTTCCGTAGATAATCAATAGGAGACCCTTCCCAAACAGTTCTTACCGTGCTAACCTCTCCCTTTCAAAGGGAATCACCTGGATACCAGCTGTCTTGAGCTCATACTTCCCTTACATAGGCAGGTCTTGAGCGGATTAAGCTTTCTCTAACTCGAGCCTCAGATTTGTGGGCACAAAAGCCCCAAGGACGACTCCAGCCCCGAATTAACTAACCCAGCGTAAAATCATTTGCCACAAGCAGAGCGTTTCACTTATAATAATAATAATAATAATAATAATAATAATAAGGCACAAAAAGATAATGCAAGTGCACAATAAAGCATTTTGTCAGTTCTGATGCAATATTACATATACTTAACAGCATCATCACCACCAAATTTTAATTATGTACTACAGATAACATGGTCATTCGGAAATTTTAAATAACTTCACGCAACACAATCCAATCAAGATGGTTTGCCGATCTAGGGTGTTTTTAGACCTAAGGAACATTTTAAGGGAGAAATGACAAGTAACACGGCATTCCTTTTACAGGTTTTGCTGTGACAGTATACTAAACAGAGGTTTTGTGTAATTTTGGAACAATATTACATAATAATTAACAGCATAATCACCGCTAATTTTTAAAAAACTTATACTACTGGTAACATGAAATCCAGAAAATGTTACTTAATTAGGGCTTCAGTCCCACGGGATTTCAAAACGACACATAGAAAATACCAACATGTAAAAATGAAGATGTCACAAAAATGAATATCTTCAAGAAAACAATTCAATAAAAGATGTGATCCAAACTTGACCTGTTCTTAAGTGACACGAATCACACCAGCAAGGTTAAGGACGGGACTATTATTTCACGTTTTCCCATAGTTTGCGTCAACGGGGAAAATGCACGGCGACGACTACGCCGATGAAGACGACATGCGCAGGCTATATGTATAGACAAACTTTGTCTCTAAATACTGTATCAGTGCATACTGTGTCTGTAAATAAATCGGCATTTCTGGGAATGAGATACCAGAAAGAATGCCAAATACAAAATGCATTTTAATTATTAACGGTTTGAAATGCAAGAACGCCGTTTAGATGTTGCAGTTTATAAAATGAATAAACTACAGAAAAGTCGAAAGAAAGAAATCTTTGAGGATGCCAGATTTTAGATTTTTAAGTACTTACATTCCTGGGGATTTTTAAGCTTTTAAAGTTGTTCATTCTGAGTTTGGTAAAGGTGGTGCTTATGTGCTCACTAATGTTCATTTTCCAGCATCATTTTTTCATGAAATAACGGAATAAGACCTAAGCCAAAGTGTAAAATCACGTTTTGACGAGGTCATACACACACTGGACAAAAGAAGTGTCACCCCTAGTGAGCCAATATTATGGGGGAGATAAATGACTGTGGAATGATATGCTCCTGGTATCATTTTATTTACATCAAATTTCACAAAGAATCACAAAATGAGAACAAAATATACATTCTACCAAAATATGTAGTTTCAAGTCCAAAATTAGTACTTAGCGGCATAGCCACGTGACCTAATAATAGGTGCCAGTCTACGAAGCAAGGATTCATTTAATTGTCTGATGCGTTCAGGGCTTATGCTGGCCCAAGCATGAAACACTGAATATAACAGAGTTTCTCTGCTGGTTAGACGGGCATTTGTAAAAAGTTTTGACATATCATTCCACGCATTTTCTATTATGTTTGTATCCGGACTCTGGGCAGGCCACATCACCCTGCGAATGTCCTGTTGGTCAAACCAATCATCAACTGCTCTGGGCCTGTGACAAGGAGCATTGTCATCCTGGTGAACAGATGGATAATTCATTTCACCAAACATGTTAGTAATAGATGGTAGCAAGCCTGACTCCAAAACATCGATATATTTCTAGTGATTCATGTTTCCATTAACCACTATCAATTCGCCCAAGCCATGGATGCTGATGCAGCCCCACACCATGATNCAAACAAACATAATACAAATATACAGCCTCTAATTATTGATAATAAATTACACTGTCCAAAATTGTTCACACGTGTGAGGTGATCATTTCCAAACAAAAACAGAGGTGGGACAAACTTTGTGACCAAGTCTATTAAACTTGGAAGCGATGGTGTAGGTTACAGGCATATCGCAGCCACACAATTTTGTACCATTTACATTTAATTTACCCTTCTTAAAAATGCAACTTGCAAGCAACTGCACAAAGTTTATTAAATGCGATTTCTGGCAAACGCTTTTGCCAAAAGGCAATGTACAGTAAACTATTTCTAGACTAAACTGAGTATTTTAATTTGTATACCGTCAGTCTTGTCAGACGTATTTATACAGATACCATTATTAATGTCCAAGTGCAAGTGACAGTGACAGTGTATCTCCGTTCTAGCGTCTAACGGCGCACACGTCGTAGGGGTATGGCGTGAAAGAGATCGTGTTGAGGCCTTCCACTCCATCAGGTGGTTTCTCGCCCTCTGGCACCTTAAAGGTAAAATTCTGAAGCAACGTGGTGAAGAAGATGAACGATTCCATTTCAGCATGCCCCTTGCCCAAGCAAATACGGGGACCTGGAAAAAATATATATAACAATAAAGTTAATAGAAATTTAATAAATTATTCTTTGTTTAGGTTGTACTTGGTGTCCTCCATCAAATTCCAACGAAGGATCTACTACAATAAGTTATCTGACAGAAGTTAATAGTCTGGAAGCCATGGTGGTCGTTATAGAGACGGTTGAGGTATGATACATACACAACATGTAAAAGACAGTGTATTTCAACAACATGTTAATGTGTAAGTGCAATTATCATTATTATTATCAATTTATTATTTATAATTTTTTTTTTTAAATTCTAACGGATTTAAGAATGAAACACATGTACTGCAGCGTACCCATAGAAAACGGTATCATTTTGTCCGACTTGATCACTTTACCATCATCATCCAGCCATCTTTCTGGTTTGAGCTTGTAAGGATCCTCGAAGTTATTCTTATCGTGAAGAACCGGGTACAAATCTCCCATTATTATGGTGCCTTTGGGAATGGTGTATCCTGCCAAGTTGGTTGTTTCACTGGTGGCATGGGGCGCACCCATCGGAACTGTTGACATGGAGGAAAACAGCTATCGTATATCAAGCTGGGATAATTGACAGATGGGGGAGAGGGCAGCGAGAGAGAGAGATAAATATGAATAATATCAATTTTCATTGTCCTGTACATTCTTAAAACGACTAGGTCTACTTTCCAGTTGAGCTAAAACGGACCTTAAAATGTTTAACGCCCTGTGCATAAAACATCTGCATACTAAGTTATATGTATCATGTGACGTTTTGACTGGAAAACCAAACTTTTATCAAACACGTGGCAGGAAATAGGGCAGACTTGCGTCCTCATTTCTCCTATTTCCATTTTAAATCATACCCAATCTTGGTTGTTAATGCTTAAAATTTGTTAAAGAATCAACTGTTGGTAGTTATTTCCAAACTGAAAGGATATAATGCGAGTATTTACTGAAATTAAGATTAAAATTACTGACCAACTGTGGACAAACGAAAGACCTCCAAGATGGTTGCTTCCGTGAACGGCATCCTGGCCTTGTCCTCCATCTTGGCAACACGACCTTGACCTATGACCTGAAATTAAACACATTAAATGATCAATGCATTAATATTTTCGATAAAAACCACGTACATTTTGTAACACAGTGTACTTTTACAAGCATAAAAATTGTTTCCGCAAAATGAAAATAGAAAGCCAACTTTTCTACTAATAATATATCCTTCTGGCGCTCATTTTTACGGTGTTACCTGATCAATTTCCTGCTGCACCCTCTTCTGAACGTCCGGATGATTTACCATATGAACCAGGGACCATCTCAAGGTGGTAGCCGTTGTGTCGGTTCCAGCCAAATATAGATCAACGATGATGCGAAATACGTTCCATTCTGAAATTTAAGCTCATTGCATGATTGAATCTGTTTCATAATTTCACAGCTACCTCAGTGAAACCACATGCTCGCCTATTTGTACGCTTGTAAACACGTGTATATATGGATAATCCACCACTGATCAGTAGAAGTTTATACGATCTATTGACTAGTTAGCATTCAATGTTGTCGGGCCCAAACGTCTCAAATAAAGACAAATATTAATCACATATTCACATTTTTCAATGCAAGGTTCGATCTTTACATGAACGGGTCCTTTAACAGCAATATACCGTACCTGTGTATATCTCGGGATCTTGCTCCTCTTGGGTGACCTTTATGAAGAGGTCAATGAAGTCCCGGATGTCAGTTGGATCAAAGGACTGGCGGTGTCGGTCCACTTCCTGTCTTATCAAACTATACAGCCTGTCCACAAGGGACATTATCTTCTCCATCTAAAATAAAAGCATTCTAAATTTTGTGGGATGCAAGTAAATTCAATTCTTTACAGTATGGCATACATTACAGAGGCTTTATTTCAGTACAGTTCTCAAATTATGTATTAAATTACTTGATTTACTGGTTATTAACTAATAACGACAAAATGTTCCAATAACACGAGAAATGAATAGGAAATAAGTGAAAAGTAATTTGATTAAGGCGGTGAAGAATTTATTATTACCGGCATCAAAAAGCGAGCCAAGTTAGTAAAAAACTGTATCCCTTCGCCAGATTTCAACGCCTCCTCCAAAACTGGCAGCAATTCTGGGGTGTCATTAAAGTCATGTCTGAAATTGTTCCAAAATGTCACTGTTTTCAAGATGGGCAGCCATCGCATATTCCTGCCACATTGTCAATAGTGGCTCATGGATACATTTGTTGTAGGTATTACTTAATGATAATAAAAAATTTATGACAACAACATATACATAAACAAAAATTTGCCTCCATGTTTTTCTCCCAATTATGGACAACATAATCACTGAACCAACACCAAGTTGTTATTTGATGCCAAAAGAGGGAAGAGATGCTTTGACCATAGCTTAATTACGTCCCAAGCTCTCAATTTCAGCTAGATTGTCATATCATTGATTCAGATAACTACCGGTAGTATTTTTGAATGCATCCGTGAAAATAAGATTCCATGTTAACGTTTGACAACTATATGTACAGGCTATTGTTCAGCTTCTTTTAAAAGTCAGATGGCCTAAAAAAAATGTAATGCAGCCTCTCTGTACTCTTACTGGTATCTTACCGGTATTAATTATGTCTTTAATAATGGTGAGGCAACAGAAAGATCCTCGTTTACCTGACTCCAAACACAATGGTTGCAATAATGTTGCTGACAGCTTTTCCAACCCTGTCTCTGGGAGAGAAGGCCTTTCCATTTTCATCTTCAATGTTTTGCACCAAGTACCTTGCCTCATCCTGAATTCTTTCTTGTAAACTTTCTTGTAAGATGGGCAGCCATTATATATTCTTGACACATTGTCAATAGTGGCTCATGGATACATTTGCCACGGCCACGGGTATTGATTATTGATAACAATATATTCATATAAGAACAACATAAACATTAAAAATCTGTCTTCATACACGATTATTTAATAATATAGAATACATAATCATCGAGCCGAACACCATGTTGCAATGAAATTCCAAAGAGGGGAAGAGATGCTTTTACCACAGCTTAATTAAGTCCCAAGCTCTCAATTTCAGCTGGATTGTCATATCTGTTATTCAGATAACTAGGGGAGACCGGGGTTAGTTGGACCCCGGGGTAAGTTGGACCCCCATCAAGTCTCTTTAATAAAGTTATTTTAAGATGCTAAATTATTTCATTTGGACTCACTGCCGACGCTTTCTTAGCACTATTGGATACGGTCACTTTACAAAATGATGTGATCAATTCTTTTACCCCATAGTTACTTTGTCATAAATTGATGGAGGGGGGGGGGGGGGGCAACTTAACCCGGGGTCCAACTAGCCCCAGTCTCCCCTACTGGTAGTATTTTTGAATGCATCTGTAAAAATTAGATTCCATGTTAACGTTTGTCAATTACATGTACAGGTTGTCACAGAGCATCTTTTAAAGGTCAGCCCCATGTAGCCTGAAAGTATTCAACATAGCCTCTCTCTACTCATTCCATCTTTAAGAACGGTTAGGCGACAGAAAACGCCGATTTTACCTAGCTCCAAACACAATGAGAGAAATAATGTTGCTGGCAGCTTTTCCAATCCTGTCACTGGGAGAGAAAGCCTTTCCATTTTCATCTTCAATGTTTTGCACCAAGTATCGAGCCTCGTCCTGAATTCTCTCTTGCAAACTTTTTCTCCCGAGGCCGAGATCTCGAAGAGACGAGAGCGTGAATCTCCTCAACTCTTTCCATTCATGCCCGGATTTAAATATAACTCCAGCCCCTGCAGTTAAATCACTATGTTATAGAAAATCTTCATTAACCAATATTTTAATAACTTCCATACACGTACAGAAGTCTTCACAATATAAGTCCCTTAAGTTCATTATGCTCTGACCCATACTGTTTGATCAGGCCCGTACCCAGCAATCAAAAGGGTGGCGTTTCTTTCTGAAAAATTGGACCTTTTTATCGCAAAACCGAAATATGTTCAAGTCTCGTTCTTTTTATTGAAACAAAAATTTAACTTTAAATCGTGTTTTTTTAATAAACTGAGAAGTGGTTAAAACTACATTTCCTTACTAAAAGAATGGAAGTGAAGAAACACTAAATATGTCTGAAATCAAGAATAAATAAAAGCTACATGTACATTATAATATTACAAGAACTGTTTTAAAAATTAGTTCATAAGCAGTGTTATTTTATTCCATTTTCATGAACATACTGGTACAACATGTAGTAAATGATACAGAACATCACATCTTTGCACCAATAATATTGGACACAAATGTTTTACTTCACTTACAAAATTAAGAAACTTCTTAGAAATAACAAAAAAAAAAAAAAAAAAAACGCGATGCTTTCATTCATGTGTAAAATTTAAGATTACAAAATGCATGTGATAAAAAAATGAGACTGGTACAATGTACTTTATAGTTATTCATATATAATGCAATTCAGATTATGTATGTTTTTACTCAAGTACGCTGACAGCATCACGCAAAATGTGTGAACTTTAGTGTAAGTACATATACCCTAAATGACAGAATGTTTGATACACCGTGATCAAAATCTTTGATAAATCTCACCTTGAAATAAGGACACATCACAGTGCATTCAAATATAATTAGAGCATGGATTTTTCAAGCACAATGTCAAAATATGAATTAATTGTTTCATCTTATATGATGCAGAAATGCAATGCAACAAACGAGACTTTGCTCATTGAAAGGGGGTATAAGAATAAACATCGTAAATCACCCATAATAACCCTTTATAAAATAAAAATATGTAGTAAAATACTTAAACACTCTCTCAACTAGAAAGAAAGGAATGAATCTGTTATTGCACAATTAATTACAAGTGTCACAAAAATGAAAAGTAATACGTAGAAGTAAATTTTACATATCAGTGGCGAATTAAGGGGGGGGGTGTCAGAATGGTATTGACCCCCTTCTATTCTGAAAAGGAATCACACCGATGGTCCCCTGTTGAAATTATAATTTTGAATAATAATATATATAATTTTAGCTGAACCATAGTTCTAAACTGTACAGAATGGCACCGTTCGCCGTCTAGCGGGCCCAAAACCCCACGCCAGGGCAGGAGGAAGGGGGGTCGGCTTTGCATCCGCGGCCTTTCATTCCAAAAAATGGGTCCCCTTCAAATAATCCTGGATCCGCCACGGCCTCCGTATACACAAATAATCGAAATTGTGAAATGAAGAGTGACTAGAGACCTGAGAAAGAGATGGACCAAAGATTTTCCTTAATTTTTTTCTGGGAGATTTTTCATAATCTTCAGGTGGATCATTTTCTGAAAAACAAACCAATACAGCACTTTTAACATGCACAATAAAAGTTTAACTGGTATAATTTTTTTTAATTATCTTACCTGAGAAATCATTCACATGTTTTGGTGGTTAGGAATATTTTCTCATTCATCAATGATATTTACAGCTCCATTTTCATGGAATAAATAACTATCCTACTGTTTAGTTGTAGGCCAGTGGGAATCAATATGTCTTCTCCTTCAGGTCTATCAATTTGAGACATTCATTTAGTTTCAAAGGATCATGTCTAAGATCAATGGTACAAATACATCGCTTGCCATCTGTGGTAGAAATAGCACTAGACATTTCATCTCCTTGGCGCGGCACAAAATTTCATCTAAAATAAAATAAAAACAAAAAAAATCTTTTAAAAAATGAGCACTCAAAATGGAGTGTAATATTATTCCGAGTCAAGAAAGTTGGAAAGTTAGATAAATTAAAAGATTGAAACTTAATTACTTCACCTAAAGTTTGGATACTATGGTCAATCTACAAAAACATATTTTGCAAACCCCGTCAGTGTGCATGTAGCCTTCAAAAGCTGCACTCCCAGAAATATTTACGTCACTCTAATGCATAGAGCACGGTGAAAATAGCCAGAATACTGACCAGCTATAAAAGCATATGACAGTTTAGCGTTTCTAAAATAAGGACTAGATATCAGATTTTACTTACAATTAACTTTCCGCATTTTCATCCGTCCTCTCTCTTCAGTAACGTTTGCAATCTTGTAACGATTACATACGCTGCGAATGATTTAGGGTAGACTAGTGATTGCAATAAATATCAGATCCAACGATAAAGCCGTCTGGGTTTATAAGATACTTTAAACAGGAAAAAAAACAAGTCGTCTGTTTTCTTTATGTCAAACCGGAGCATACTTACACCACCGCAATACTAGTATAAAGGATATCAGGTCATGGGTCACTTAACATCTACCACACAATTGTACCTGAATTCGTTTTATGGGAAGGAGTAACGATATGGCACGGATCCAAGGGGAAATTACATCTGATGTACCCCTACCCCTCTCTTCTCACTCCCTGTGCTGCTGCTCACCCCCCCCCTCCCACCACCACCACACACACTCACACACACAATATTAACACATTCCTGGAAATACCAGTGTGCACGCATAAAGAGGAACATATAGGTACGTGAAAATGCACTGTACGGAAATTTTGAAATCTAGTCATTACCGCCCTTTCCAACTGTTTGTCTTAGGAAATATATCCAAGTAGGTCTAGCACTGACTGTGGCTGCATTCTTCACGAAAGCCTCTTGGATCAGCTCATAAGTCCCCAGCATTATCACATGCTGCTCACCAAATTTGACGTGCATGATATCTCCGTATGTATCATACCATGGAAGAAGATCTGTCGGTTGTCTTCTCCTTCCGCTGATTATCAGCTGTGGGAGACATCCCACCACGGGGAAACAGAGAGGCCCGGGCGGCCATTTCACCCGCGGATTCCTCGACGACAGAATCCACAGACTTAACAACAACCCTGCCACAAATATCAAAACAGTCGGCAGACCGACAGTAGAAAAATACTCGAAGAGACCGTACGCGACCTTGGGCATTTTGGCTCCCTGGATGAGGCTGCCAAGCTTATGATGACCTAAACCCGACAGTTAAATTCCTTTGTCAGTGAAATGTAAGAACTAAAATGAAACGCTGAAGTCGTTTCAAGGTCAATCCCTGCAACATGCAACCCTAGAGTTCGTGTGAACAATTGCTTAACAAACCTCACTGTCGGCGAACTGAAAGTGTACCGCAGCAAAACTATTTGTGTGCATAGGGTTAGGGTAGCCTACTTTCTTTTGTGAAAATGCATTTATGGTGCAAATTGGGGGCATTTAGCAATACCTCCTTGAACGCCATTCCATCTTCTTGTCATTGTAGTATTAAGCCAGGGAGACAGGTTTGCTATGCCTAGTTTGCCTTCAAAGAGAAGGAGACTTCTTCCCAAATGTATTCTACTGAAAATCCCAGGGGACATATGTGGCTTTGTTGAAATGAATAGTAGGAATAAAATATCAAGGCCCTCAGCTCGAGACCGGGATCATAAATATCAGTCCCCATGAGATCAGAAAACTGAGTCGATCTATTGACATTAACCTGTAAACATTGTAGAGCCGCATTTTGCAACTGCAACGCATTTTACAACTAAAGAAAATCATGCAAAACTTATTTTGCAACCAGGATTTTTTTCTAAGTCGCTTAATTTGTTTGTAGTACTAAATAGGTAGAATTGGAATGCAGACGAGGTTGCCTCGGCTAGGTACGCTGAATTTGGTCAGGCTGCCCCCGGGGCGGACGATTATGTACATGTATATTATAATCTTTTTCAAGTTGTTATTTCCTAGAGTTTCAGAGTAATAGGTACGTCGGGGATTAATAAACCTATAATTAGGGGGTTTCAGTGGCTCTTCAGAATTTTATTTTGACTTGGGGTGTGGTCGTCCCTAAGGTTGGTTGATTTTTACTTTTATTTTACATCATAATATCTGCCATCCACCCACAGTAAAGCCTATTCAGAGTTAGAAAAATGAAACCAAATAATCACTTGGGATGTGGAAAGGCATGTAAGATTTTTTTTTTTACTTTTGGGATGGTCGTCCCTGGGAGTCTTCTTGTGATAGGTCACAGATAGGCGAAGTAAGTAATGATTATATCTGGGGATGATATACTAATTAATCAATCAATCATGTACAAATTTTGAGGAAATTTTCGGGGTTGGTCACAAATGGACCAAGGATGTAAAGACAAGATTTTGGTGATGATCCACTGATTAATTAATTAATTAATTAATTAATTAATTATGTACATATTTTTCAAACGTTCAGAATAGCTCTCAACAGGGCCAAATAAGAAACTGTTAGGTTTTGGTGATAAATAATTGACCAAGTAATGATTGATTATAAGGTTATTAATTATGAGGTTATCCTCTCTGAGTGCTTTTCTAGTTTAAATGAGACCCAAAGACAAACTACTTTAAAACATTTAGAAATTATGTACATGTATTTTCAAGATGTTGCAATGGTTGTCAAATTTTACAGCAGATAAAATCACTTTTAAAATGGAAAGTGCCAAGAAAGAAATCTGTGAGAATGTCAAGATTCTATATAATGTTACTTTAATTTCAGGTCATTTTCTAGCTTAAATTTATTAACTTTGAGTCCAGTAAAAGATGGGTATTGTGGTCACAAATGGTCATTTTTATACACCACGTAACTACCCTCTGAATATGTCTTAATAAGCTTTCAACTCGATCAAACACTTGCATTTACCCAATTTAAAACAAACAAATATAAAGCAAATTGATGAATGAATGATAAGTTAATAAATACTCTACGAATTTATGTAAATCTTTAAGTTCTGCCTTAAATTAACACTTACTGGGGTAAACATTTATTATAAAGGGAATATTTCAAAAACACGTTTTTCATTTACCAAGAAGTAATGTAGCGAAAATCTTTCCTTGATTGAAAGAAGTTAGCGCACGTTTTCATTTCAGACCTCATACAACTGTATATATATAAACATATCTGAGTTTGGTAAAAGTTGATGTCTCATGTGGTTACAATGCCCCTTTTTCATCATTGTACTTTACGCAACTCATCGGTATTTTTAATTTGTTTCGATGCATTCATTTATTTTTCCATGAAATAATGTAATAAAATCTAAGACGATGTTTTAAATCGCTTTATATCGCTTTTTATCGTGGTCACACACTTGCATATACTAAACTAAAACAAACAAATAAGCAAACATAATGCAAATATACAGACTGCAATTCACGCCACAGGACACTGTCATAAATTGTCCACAAATGTGAGGTGATCATTTACTTACAAAAACACATGGGCTTAGAGGTGGGACAACCTTTCTGACAAAGTCTGTCTATTAAACTAGGAATCGATAGTGTTTGTTATAGGCAAATCACAGCACACAATTTAATACAATTTGCATTTAATTTACCCTTACTTAATACACAACATTCAAGCAACTACACAAAGTTTATTAAAGGCGATTTCTGACAAACGTTTTTGCCAAGAACAAATGCACAATAATCATTTCAAGAATAAACGAAGTATTTTAGTTTAGGTACCGTCTGTCACATGTCAGACTCGGATGATCTAACGTATTTATGCAGATACAGTTGTACATGTCCATAGTTAGAGGCAATTTTTTATTCCGTTCTAACGCCTAACAGCGCACGCGTTGTAGGGGTATGGCGTAAAAGTGAACGTGTTGAGGCCTTCCACTCCATCCGGAGGTTTCTCGCCCTCTGGTACCTTGAAGGTAAAATTCTGAAGCAACGTGGTGAAGAAAATGAACGCTTCCATTTCAGCAAGCCCCTTGCCCAGGCAAACACGGGGTCCTGAAATACATAAATGATTGAATATTGTATAAAATAAAATAACAATTAATTTAATTACAGTGGTGTTTAGTTCTTTAGTGTTCATCTTCTTTGTCTAGGTTGTGTTTGGTGTCCCCCATCAAATTCCAACTACGGACTTACTACAATAAGTTATTTGACAGAAGTTGGCAGACTGGAAGCCATGGTGTTCGTTATAGAGTCGGTTGAGGTATGATGTATATATAGACCCCATTCCCATAGATATTTAGATCGATCTATCCCCCTGGGGAGTCTCACTAGATTGGTGTCAGCTTAACGGGCTTAAATGTCTGTCCCGACTACTAAAAGCTGTAAGGGAGTATTAACTATGGTGCGCGCTCGGCTGACAGCAATTTGGCGTGAACCCCCACGGAGTTATGTCGATCCAGATGGATCGATCTAAATCTCTGGGAATGCAGTCATAGACAATATGTAAAAGACAGTTACATTGTATTTCAACAACATGTTGATGTATAAGCGCAATTTTCATTATCATCATATTATTATTTATGAACTTTATAAATTCTAATGGATTTAAGAATAGAACCAATTTTCTGCAGCATACCCATAGAAAACGGTATCAGTTTGTCCGACTTGACCACTTTACCGTCGCCATCCAGCCATCTTTCTGGTTTGAACTTGTAAGGATCTTCGAAGTTATTCTTATCGTGGAGAACCCGGTACAAATCTCCCACTATTACCGTTCCCTTGGGAATGGTGTATCCTGCCAAGTTGGTTGTTTCACTGGTGGCATGGGGCGCACCCAGCGGAGCTGTTGACATGGAGGAAAACAGCTATCATATATCAAGCTGGGATAATTGACAGATGGGCAGTGGGGGGAGGGGGGTTGGCAGCGTGAGAGGGATATATATTAATTATATCAATTTCCATTGTCCTGAGTGTTCTTAAAACGAGTGTATGCATACTAAAGTACGTATATCATGTGACTGGAAAACCACTATCAAAAACGTGACAGGAAATAGGACAAACTCGCGTCCTCTTTGTTGAATTTCCATTTTAAATCATATATATATATATATATATATATATATATATATATATATATCCTAAGATCTAATAAACCAACTGGTATATTTGATCTTAGATATACTTGGCTGTTGTTATTTGAAATGAATCATTTGTTGGTAGTTATTTCCGAACTGTAAGGTTATAATACGATTTTTAACTAAAATTAAGACTAAAATTTACTGACCAACGGTGGACAAACGAAAGACCTCCAGTACGGTTGCTTCCGTGAATGGCATCCTGGCCTTGTCCTCCATCTTGGCAACACGACCTTGACCTATTACATTAAGTTAAACACATTAAATCTTATCGATCTCTAAATAAATATTATTTTTTATAAAAAAAAAACTCATTCATTTTGGAACACGTTATTTTTACAAGCATAAAACCGTTGCAACACAATAAAAATACATGTAAAAAGCCAACTTCTAAACTAGTAATATACCCGTCTCATGTGCTCAGTTTTATGACGTTACCTGATCAATTTCCTGTTGCACCCTCTTCTGAGCATCCGGATGATTTACCATATGAACCAGGGACCATCTCAAAGTATTAGCTGTTGTGTCAGTTCCAGCCAAATAGAGATCAACGATGATGCGGAATACGTTCCATTCTGAAATGTAAGCCCATTGCATGACTGAAAGTGTTTCATATTCATTTTTACAACTACCTCGGTGAAACCACATTCTTGCCTGTTTGCACGTTTGTACATGTACCGGTATATCGGCAGCCCATCAGTACAAGTTTACACGATATATAGATTAGTTAGCATTCGATACTGCTGGTCTAAATGTTTCAAAGACAAATAATAATCCCGTATTCACATTTCATCAATGCAAGGTTAAATATTTATGTGAACGGGTCCTTTAAGAGTAATATACATATGCTGTACCTGTGTAGACCTCGGGATCTTCCTCCTCTTGTGTGACCTTAATGAAGAGGTCAATGAAGTCCCGGATGTCAGTTGGATCAAAGGACTGGCGGTGTTTTTCGACTTCTTGTCGTATCAAACTATATAGCTTGTCCACAAGGGCGATCATCTTCTTCATCTGAAAAAAGTTAAAAACTGATACTTTATGGCATACCACCGGGAAAACGCACACGTGCATCTGACACTTTTTATCTGTATATTGCTAAAATTGCGAGTGGAATAATTTGATCATTTAGTAAGTACTAGTAAACTGATAATTATAAAATATAACACGACGAACAAATAGAAAATACAGTATTTGGAAATAGATACTACGAAAAAGCCGTTGGAGAATGTACAAATGTAGGCAGTCTGAAAAAAAAAAGAAACGGGTGATCTAATAATGGTAATAAAATTTAAAAGAAATTACCGGCATTATGAACCGTGCCAAGTTGGTAAGGAAGAGTGGCCCTTCGCCAAGTCGCAGTACCTCCTCTAGAACTGGCAGCATTTCTGGGGTGTCATGATAGTCATATCTGAAAGTCATTTGAAAATAAAATAAAAATGCTACATTTTTACTAAAATGCTTAATGGTGCTTAATAAGATATCCGTACGCGGTATTTTGGAAAAATCTATTTCATGAATGCAATGGCTAACAGCGACTAAATGTAAATTCGTCGAATTTTTTACGAGTAGCCCCTTAATTCCCATCAATTAATTTCATGACATGTACAAAAAGTTATGGGTACAGTGGTTTACGATTACCTTGTTCCAAATACAACGATAGACATAATATTGCTGACAGCTTTTCCGATCCTGTCCCTGGGAGAGAAAGCCTTTCCATTTTCATTTTCAATGTTTTGCATCAAGTACCTTGCCTCATCCTGAATTCTCTCTTGTAAACTTTTTCTCCCCAGGCCGAGATCTCGAAGAGACGAGAGCGTGAATCTCCTTAGTTCCTTCCATGCGTGCCCGGTTTTAAAAATAACTCCAGCTCCTGCAGTTTAATTATTGTGTTAAAAGACGAATAGTTATATACCTCCTACAGTAAGTTTCTAAATATCTTTACTTCCAAATACATGTACAAAAGTCTTTACTACATGAATGTACGTCTTTTCTTTAAAGACCCGCCTAAAATACCATAACTGTGTCTTTTCCCCTGCCTTCAACTTATCCCAGCGCTAAAGCGGTTACCTCTAATGCTTTCTAACAGTAATGGCGTACACAAAGATAGCAAAATAATTAGCAAAATTATTGAAGCCTCTAGTCGGAAAAACAAAATACCATATACAGAACTCACACCACCTCGTTAAGCTGCTGAAAGGTATAACGATGACACACTTGTATCCTTTGATGTTTCCGCTTTGTTCACCAGCGTCCCGTGTGATGAAGTAGTAGGAATGTGTGTGAACAGATGCCAAAAAGACAACACCTGGGCAAGTAGAACAGCAGTAACACCTGAAGACATGGGCGAACTACTAGCTATGACCTTAGACACCACCTAAAACAAGGGGAAAAAAGAGGCAAGAACAGACATGACAAAGGAAAGGATGCAATGGGCCCCACTGGGGATGAAAAGCAAAGCATAGTATTACCATATTGCAAAGGTCTGTCAGAAAAACTTACTCGGATTTACAAGAAATATAACATCAAACTCCACCATAAGCCAGGTTGGACGCCGACACAAGCACTAGTAAAACCCAAGGATCCTCTAACCCAAGGAGAGCAATGTGGTGTGATTTACTCGGTCAAATGTGGAACCTGCCAAGGAGAATACATTGGCGAGACAGGAAGACCATTAGCCACAAGAATGAAAGAACACAAAGACTCAGTGGCCAAAAACAACTGGAAATCAGCCCTTGGAGAACATACCTTCAAACATCCAGGTCACCACATTGATTTTGACAGCCTGAAAGTAATAGACAGGGAAAACTGGACATTCCAAAGAAAAATAGCAGAAGCTGTACACATCAAGACCAAACAACCAGACCTGAACAGACAGGGGAGGTATGATTTACCAGCTATCTACCTCACGGTGCTTCAGAGGGATGCAGAGGAGCCCCGGAGGGAAGATGTAACAGTTACAACACAAGGCCAGTGATTAGGGGCACTTGACCTGGATTTTCATTCCAGGTGAAATGACCCTAGTCATTTACTCCCTGATGATGGTGACTGACAGTCACAGAAATATTGGAGGTAAAACCTACATATTTTATAAGCTCTTGATAAAAAAGAAAAACAATAATTTAAACAAAAATGGTACAATCAAAGTTCAGTTCATTGTAAAAAGCAGGTCAAAGGTCAATTTCAAGGTCACACTTAGATTGCCAGTATATGACTTCCTATTCAAGTTCAATAGTAACTATGGACCTATCTCTGCCAGTTTTGGAGATAAAAGGGAACGAAAATTTGCAAAGTTCAGTTCATGGTGAAAAGTAGGTCAAAGGTCAATTTCAAGGTCACAGTAAATTGCCTCTTATGACTTTCCATTCAAATTCAATAGTAACTATGGGCGTATCTTTGCCAGTTTTGAAGATAAAAGGGAACGAAAATTTGCAAAGTTCAGTTCATGGTAAAAAGTAGGTCAAAGGTCAATTTTGAGGTCACAGTAAATTGCCTCTTATGACTTTCCATTCAAATTCAATAGTAACTATGGGCGTATCTTTGCCAATTTTGGAGAAAAAAAGGGAAGCAAAATTTGCAAAATTCAATTCATGATGAAAAGTAGGTCAAAGGTCAATTTTGAGGTCACAGTAAATTGCCAGTATATCACTTCCTATTCAAGTTCAATAGTAACTATGGGCGTATCTTTGCCAGTTTTGGAGATAAAAGGGAATGAAAATTTGCAAAGTTCAATTCATGATGAAAAGTAAGTCAAAGGTCAATTTCAAGGTCACATTTTGATTGCCAGTATATGACTTCAATAGTAACTATGGACCTATCTCTGCCAGTTTTGGAGATATAAGGGACTTAATGTTACAATTTTGGAGTTACAATTATGTGCCATAAATTTCCTACAGAAAAAAATAATTAAAATAAAGAAAAGGTCATTTTGGTTAAAATTCTTGAAATTAGAGGTGCTCAGAAGTTCCAGATGTTCAAATTTCATGAAATAATGTCATTTTTGACCAGAAATTGTCTGCCTCGCCAAGCCTTATGTTTTATTTCCTGGGGTTCAAAATTTATTATACATTACCGTACTGCACATTTTGCTTTCACCACAACAATGTACTTTTTGATACAGCATAACTCGAAAACCGTATGGAATACAAAAAAACGGAGGCCACTTTCAGTGTTGGGCTTTACATGCTCTACAAAATGCAAAAAGAGAATGGGTCTCTAGCATTAACAGTTCCCGAATTAGAGACAGTTTTCAGTTTCGGTATCTTATGGCCGCTACTCCTGTCAAAATGCACCGATTGACCCCAAATTCACGGAGATGAAAGATGACCCGAAGGGTAACACTTTCCAATAATATTATTGGTTAAGTCTGTGTAGTTTCTGAATATCACTGCAAATATATTTTTTTTCGTAAAAAAATTCTTTTTTTTTTTTTTTTTGAAAATTTTGGCCCATTTGACCTTGAAATAAAGGTCAAAGGTCAAATCCAAGGGCATATTTGAAATCTCCACATATGACTTTCGGTCAGCCGTCTGTAGAAATTTTATCCATAATTCCTTCCGTAGGGTAGATAATTAGCATTTTAATTTTGCCATTTTGGACAAGGGTGCATTGCAATGAGTGCCACACCTAGACCCCAGCACCGACGAAGCCCAAATTTTACGTGGAACGAGTTGAGATTATAGGTGACCTGAATCCAAGAGATGGGTACGCAGGCCCTTAAAGTCTAGGAGGAGAAGCGGTAACGATGACATGGCGGCGGAGCCGGCGGGTCGGGACTAAAACCATGTGTACCGCCAGCGCCTACGCTGATGGTACAATTAAAAAACTCGAAATTACCGTCTTTTCCAACTATTTCCCTTATGAAATATATCCAAGTAGGCCTAGAGCTGACAGTATCTGCGTTCTTCACGAAGGCCTCCTGAATCAGCTCATAAGTCCCCAGCATTATCATGTGCTGTTCACCAAATTTAACGTGCATGATATCTCCGTATGTATCATACCATGGAAGAAGATCCGTTGGTTGTCTTCTCCTACTGCTGATCATCATCTGTGGGAGACATCCCACCACGGGGAAACAGACAGGTCCGGGCGGCCAGTTCACCCGAGGATTCCTCGACGACAGCATCCACAGACTTAACAACAACACTGCTACGAATATCAAAACAGTCTGCTGAGCAGCAGTTGAGAAAAACTCCATAATACCCCGTACGGCGTTAGCCATTTTGAGCTTAGTTTGCTGATGACGCAAGATATCGAGTTACAATTTCTTACCAGCGCAATGTGAGAATCAGAATGACGGTAGTGATATATATATATATATAGCGGTATAAGCCCTGAAAGTCAACACGGCTCAAGGTCAATTCATCCACCATTTAACCCGATAGTAGCGCCAGCGTGTGCACGTGCACATATTTTTATGATCATAGCAAACCTCAAAGGGGTTGCACTGAAAGTCTAAACAAAACAGTTTGTGTACAGGGTCGGTGCCCCCCCCCCCCCCCCCCCCCCCCCACACACACACACACACACACACACACACACACCAGTCTCCCCTTCTTTGCAATTACATATACCATAGTTGTGCTGAGTCGTTGAGTCATTTCGCGGTACCTTAACCCCATCTCAGTCCCTTATCATGGTAGGGTAGCGAGGAAAATGAGCAAATAAGCGGAGAGATCCCAGGCGACTGCTCCTCACCCGTACAACCCATCTTGCTTGGCTTAAGAGAGAAGGGGACTCTTCCCCACCCATATAGCACACCTTGCTTTGTGTGGTAGGTACGGCATAATTAAAGGGAATAATAGTGGCAAAGTTTTTCAGGCCTTCACTACTGTCAGTGGGAGAAAACACGTATATAAACATTCAACCAGAAACCTAGCTGTGTCATGTCTGTCTGCAGTTAAAAGTCAAAGACTGGGTCGATGTATTAAAAGGTACTGTAGCACTCAAACGTGTGAGGAAAATTACCCATACAAGGACGTCCAAACGTAAAGGGTGCGTTCGGTCTTCGTTGTATACATCCTTCCATACGCGGGGGAGATGAAATGTTTTGATAAGCTTCAAAAACAAACTCATGCGCTGTTTATAGCTATACGTTTATTCTCATACGCTGAAAAAAGCGTATATCAGTTTTACATACGATACTCATACGTATGTACACTGTATACCTCTGTACACTAGTTGGCATGAGCACTATTACTTGTAACGTGTACAGTTCTTGGAGCAATCAAACTTTCCCCGCCTTATTAGAAGAATAATCTTTTCAGGCTTATTGCAGAAAAGGATCTTCATCTGCCTCAATGCACGTAACTACGGTTTTCAAAGCACCAATCTATCAATTTATACTTTAAACACTCAAACAACTGCACGACGTTCTTTAAAGCGATACATTAAAAACGTTTTTGGCCACGAGGAAAAGCACGGAAACCATTTCGAGACTAAGCGAAGTATTTTAGTTTAGATACCGTCAGTCTGACAGTCACGTGTCAGACTCGGATTATCTGATGTATTTATACAGATAATGTTGTCCATATACAAGTAGTAACCGGTACATTCATAGTAAGGGACAGTGTATCTCCGTTCTAGCGTCTAACAGCGCACACGTTGTAGGGGTATGGCGTGAAAGTGAACGTGTTGAGGCCTTCCACTCCATCGGGTGGTTTTTCGCCTTCTGTTACCTTGAAGGTAAAATTCTGAAGCAACGTCGTGAAGAAAATGAACGATTCCATTTCCGCCAGTCCCTTGCCCAGGCAAATACGGGGTCCTGAAATAAATAAATAAATAAATGAATAAATAAAGCAGGAGCATTTAAAATGAATTGAAAAATAAAAATGAAATAAATAATATAGATCTTTAGTACTTTTATGTAAATCCATCCTTGGTTTACTTAGTCCGAATATGGCCTGATCTGAATCGAACTAAGGACCTTCTACTACAGTGAGTTTAATTTTGTCATTTTAATAGCTGTGGTTTGCGTAATAGAGTCGGTTGAGGTATGATGTTTACATTCACAATATATATAAGACATTTATTTTAACAACATGTTGATGCATAAGTGCAATTATAATCATAATTATTACTATTATTATTATTTGTCTTTTTAACTTATGAAATATAATGGATTAAAGAATAGAACACATGTACTGTAGCATACCCATAGAAAATGGTATCAGTTTGTCCGACTTGACCACTTTACCGTCGACATCCAGCCATCTTTCTGGTTTGAACTTGTAAGCATCTTCGAAGTTATTCTCATCGTGGAGAACCCGGTACAAATCTCCCAGTATCACCGTTCCCTTGGGAATGGTGTATCCTGCCAAGTTGGTTGTTTCACTGGTGGCATGGGGCACTCCAAGAGGGACTGATGACATGGAAGAGAAAAAAGAATAAAAATATATATTAGATTAAATGATTTATTTGAATATAGGGATGTTAGTAAAGAAAGTGAAGGAAAAAAGAGTGTTCTTAAAACGAGAGTCTGCATACATGTGCTGAAGTATGTACATGTATATCATGTGACTGGAAAACCACTATCAAAAACGTGACAGGAAATAGGACAAATTCGCGTCCTCTTTGTTGAATTTCCATTTTAAATCATATAAATATATATATATATATATATATATATATATATATATATATATATATATATATATAATAAAAAGAAAAAAAGAACAGCAACTTTTTTTGCCCCGACCGGTTTCTTTCTTTCTTCAGGGGGTATAAGTGTGGTATATCAGGGGGTATATCAGATTAAAACTCAACCTGGAAAAAAAAATTTCAATAAAGAACAATGGAAAACTCTAAATATACTCAGAAATGACAATGACATAATCATCAAAGAAGCAGACAAAGGCAGTGCTGTAGTGATTATGGATACCGACACTTATACCCCCAGAAGAAAGAAAGAAACCGGTCGGGGCAAAAAAAGTTGCTGTTCTTTTTTTCTTTTTATTATATATAATATTACTCGTACAGGAAAAACGTTTTTACTTTTAATATATATATCCTAAGATCTAATAAACCAACTGGTATATTTGATCTTAGATAGGCCTTTACCTGGCTGTTGTTGTTTGAAATAAATCATTTGTTGGTAGTTAATTTCCGATCTGTAAGGATATAATAGTAATACGATTTTTAACTAAAATTAAGACTAAAATTTACTGACCAACGGTGGACAAACGAAAGACCTCCAGTACGGTTGCTTCCGTGAATGGCATCCTGGCCTTGTCCTCCATCTTGGCAACACGACCTTGACCTATGACCTTAAGTTAAACACATTAAATCTTATCGATCACTTAATTAATACTTTTTAAATAAAAAAACACGTTCATTTTGGAACAAGCATAAAACCGTTGCAGCACATTCAAAATACATGTAAAAAGCCAACTTCTAAACTATTAATATACCAGTCTCACGTGCTCAGTTTTATGACGTTACCTGATCAATTTCCTGTTGCACCCTCTTCTGAGCGTCCGGATGATTTACCATATGAACCAGGGACCATCTCAAAGTATTAGCTGTTGTGTCGGTGCCAGCCAAATAGAGATCAACGATGATGCGAAATACGTTCCATTCTGAAATTTAAGCCCATTGCATGACTGAAAATGTTTCATATATATTTTACAGCTACCTCGGTAAAACCACATACTGGCTGTTTGCACGTTTGTACATGTACCGGTATATATATGGATAGCCCATTATTGAACAGTACAAGTTACACGATCTATAGATTAGTTAGCATTCGATACTTGCTGGACTAAATGTTTCAAAGACAAATAATAATCCCGTATTCACATTTCATCAATGCAAAGTTAGATTTTTACGTGAACAGATCCTTTTAGAGTAATATACATATACTATACCTGTGTAGACCTCGGGATCTTCCTCCTCCTGGGTAACCTTTATGAAGAGGTCAATGAAGTCCCGGATGTCTTTTGGATCAAAGGACTGGCGGTGTTTTTCGACTTCTTGTCGTATCAAACTATATAGCTTGTCCACAAGGGACATAATCTTCTTCATCTGAAAAAAAGTTATTAAAACTTATACTTTATTACATACTACCCGGAATACGCACACGAGCATCTGACACTTATTATCTGCAAATTGCTCAAATTGCGAATGGAATAATTTGATCATTTAGTAAGTACTAGTAGATTGATAATTATAAAATATAACACGATGAACAAATAGAAAATATTTGGAAATAAATACTATGAAAAAAGCCGTTGGAGAATGTACAAATGTAGGCAGGCTGAAAAAAAGAAACGGATGATAGAATAATGGTAATAAAATTTAAAAGAAATTACCGGCATGATGAACCGTGCCAAGTTGGTAAGGGAGAGTGGCCCTTCGCCAAGTCGCAGTGCCTCCTCTAAAACTGGCAGCATTTCTGGGGTGTCATTATAGTCATATCTGAAAGTCATTTGAAAATAAAATAAAAATACTACATTTTTACTAAAATGCTTTTAAAATGATGCTAAATAAGATATCCGTACGCGGTATTTTGGAAAAATCTATTTCATGAATACGATGGCTGACAGCGACTATATGTAAATTCGTCGCATTTTTACGAGTAGACCCTTGATTCCCATTAAATAAATCTATGACATGTACAAAAAAGGTATGGGTACAGAGGTCTTCGATTACCTTGTTCCAAATACAACGATAGAAATAATGTTGCTGACAGCTTTTCCGATCCTGTCCCTGGGAGAGAAAGCCTTTCCATTTTCATCTTCAATGTTTTGTACCAAGTATCGAGCCTCATCCTGAATTCTTTCTTGTAAACTTTTTCTTCCGAGGCCGAGATCTCGAAGAGACGAGAGCGTGAATCTCCTCAGTTCCTTCCATGCGTGCCCGGTTTTTAAAATGACTCCAGCTCCTGCAGTTTAATTATTGTGTTAAAAGACGTATAGTTATATACCTCCTATAGTAAGTTTCTAAATATCCTTTAACCTTCCACATGTACAGAAGTCTTTACTAAGCCTTCATGTATGTACATCTTTTCATAACTGTCTTTTCCACTGCCTTCAACTTATCCCATCGCTACAGAGGTTACTTCTAATGCTTTCTAAAAGTAATAGCGTACACAAAGATACCAGAGGCTCAGAGAGAGAAAGAGAGAAAGAGAGAGAAAGAGTACTACATACATGTAGTCCATGTTTAAAGCTACTCTTACAACCGGTCATGCGTGCTTCTACGAGCGGTTTGCGTGCAAAAAAAGGCCAAGTAATAAGATACACGCACGTGGAACGTACTTTTTTTGGTGGACGCAAACACGCTCGGCTGTCACCTTGATTGGATAGTAAACGGTTGTCGTAAAATCGCTAAATGATATTAAAACCCTGTGCATAAAGTTGAAAACCACCTNCAGGCAATGAAGCTGATTCCATAGACTGCACTTCAGATTCCTTGCAGAGTTGGACCGACCCAGCTAGTACTTTGTGTGAATCTGATGGCGGTCTTAATAAATTGTCCACCACAGGGAAAGTTTGACCAATATAACCGTACCTAGCCGAGACAACCCTGTCCCCATTCCAATTCTACCTCTATAGAACTTCACACTATAGCTATTTATTGACTAAGAAAAAATTCTGGTTGCAAAATGCGTTCCGGTTGAAAAATTCGTTTTCACGATTTCCTTTGGTTGCAAAATGCGTTGCAGTTGCAAAATGCGGCTCTACTCCAGTTTTATGAATCCCCAGCATTTCATTCTCCCCAACAACTATCTGGACAGTTGACCGTTTCAAATAATTCAGATTTCAGACTTTCCGACCTTAAGCGTTTTCATTAAGTATATAGGCCAGGAGGTCAATCTTTTTAAACGATCGAGGTATATTCGAAACATTTATGTTGCATATCAATAGAAAAGCCTATTTTGAATGCTTGTTATTGCAAGTCATAACATTTATGTCATAGTTACAAAATAGATACTTCTATAACACGAATAATGGAATAGACGGTTTGTTAAAGATATTAATGTGCACCTAGTGTGGAGCAAAATTAAAAACTCTCTGCCTAGTAGAGTTCTCTACCTACAGTGGAAAGACATACATTCTTGCTGCTGTGTACTAGCCACATCTATAAACCTGCGCCATCAATCAAATCACAAATGGTCAGTTTTATGCCCTAGTTTAAAGGCAGGGAATGTGTTTATTTATACTCTTCATTTGTCTTATACATCTAGTGCCTTAGACCCGCCATGATTCAACGTCCAAATATTGTCAGTTTTGAATCGTCCTGAAATCTGAAAAATCTCAAAACCAAATGGGTAAAACAAAAAACTAGCTTTATGCTTTCCGTCACTGGACCGGAACTCTTGAAATAAAGTACATTAATTATAGAAGTTAATCTCACGGGTATCTACTAGAACATTTGAAAATAACAGCTTCATTAAACTCCAACGAAATAAAATACGCACCATCATGTGAGTGAGTAATGTTACTCCCCCCCCCACACACACTCACACACACACACACACACACACACACACACACATTGCAAATACACGCGTCACTCTCGAAATCATGGTCTAGAATGAAACATCATATCGACCTTTACGCCTAATTTTCACATCCAACCAGAACTGAAACATGTTTGGATACAATGTACCATGAAGTGGTAATATACTACGAAGTCTCCTAAGGGTCCTTATTTTTTAACCAATGAAGTCACTTTCTATCACGAAGTAGTAATTCTTATCCTATGAAGTGGTAATATACTATGTGACTGGAAAACCACTATCAAAAACGTGACAGGAAATAGGACAAACTCGCGTCCTCTTTGTTGAATTTCCATTTTAAATCATATATATATATATATATATATATATATATATATAAAGCATTGGTCAAAAAGGTTGTCCCACCCCCATTTCCATGTACTTTTATTTACAAATGATCATCTAACAGCTGTTAATTGTTAGAAATAGTGCTTTTTATTACGTATACCGTGTCTAACATGATTAATGGTTTAAAAAATACAAAATAGTGGTGAAAATATACATATTTTATACCATTTAGTAAAATTTATAAGAGGTACCCCCTCAAATCGACTGTTTCACTGTGACTTCTAAAGATGTAAAGAAATGTCTATAAAATTGAAAAGACGCCATCAAATGTCACCAAATTCGCACACAATTAGCATTAGGGTGTGCTCATTAAAGATCACGTGCCTAACAGCGTGTGCGTCTACCGCGTACTGCAATTATTTCCTGTAGACGGCGCGACAAGCCTTCAACACGGGTTACAATTCTGTTTTGTAGGATATTGTCCCATTCATCCCATTCATATATATATATATCCTAAGATCTAATAAACCAACTGGTATATTTGATCTTAAATATACCTGGCTGTTGTTATTTGAAATGAATCATTTGTTGGTAGTTATTTCCGAACTGTAAGGTTATAATACGATTTTTAACTAAAATTGAGACTAAAATTTACTGACCAACGGTGGACAAACGAAAGACCTCCAGTATGGTTGCTTCCGTGAATGGCATCCTGGCCTTGTCTTCCATCTTGGCAACACGACCTTGACCTATGACCTTAAGTTAAACACATTAAATCTTATCGATCACTTAATTAAAATTTTTTAAATAAAAAAAGCACGTTCATTTTGGAACACGTTTTTTTTCACAAGCATCAAACCGTTGCAGCACAATCGAAATACATGTAAAAAGCCAACTTCTAAACTATTAATATACCAGTCTCACGTGCTCAGTTTTATGACGTTACCTGATCAATTTCCCGTTGCACCCTCTTCTGAGCGTCCGGATGATTTACCATATGAACCAGGGACCATCTCAAAGTATTAGCTGTTGTGTCGGTGCCAGCCAAATAGAGATCAACGATGATGCGAAATACGTTCCATTCTGAAATTTAAGCCCACTGCATGACTTAAAGTGTTTCATATATATTTTACAGCTACCTCGGTAAAACCACATACTGGCTGTTTGCACGTTTGTACATGTACCGGTATATATATGGATAGCCCATCATTGATCAGTACAAGTTTACACGATCTATAGATTAGTTAGCACTCGATACTTGCTGGGTTAAATTTTTCAAACACAAATAATAATCCCGTATTCACATTTCATCAATGCAAGGTTAGATTTTTACGTGAACAGGTCCTTTAAGAGTAATATACATACTAGTATACTGTACCTGTGTAGACCTCGGGATCTTCCTCCTCTTGTGTGACCTTTATGAAGAGGTCAATGAAGTCCCGGATGTCAGTTGGATCAAAGGACTGGCGGTGTTTTTCGACTTCTTGTCGTATCAAACTATATAGCTTGTCCACAAGGGCGATCATCTTCTTCATCTGAAAAAAAGTTATTAAAACTTATACTTTATGGCATACCACCGGGAAAACGCACACGTGCATCTGAGACTTTTTACCTGCATATTGCTCAAATTGCGAGTGGAATAATTTGATCATTTAGTAAGTACTAGTAAACTGATAATTATAAAATATAACACGAGGAACAGATGGAAAATACAGTATTTGGAAATAGATACTATGAAAAAGCTCTTGGAGAATGTACAAATGTAAAAGGCTTAAAAAAGAAACGGGTGATCTTATAATGGTAATAGAATTTAAAAGAAATTACCGGCATTATGAACCGTGCCAAGTTGGTAAGTAAGACTGGCCCTTCGCCAAGTCGCAGTACCTCCTCTAGAACTGGCAGCATTTCTGGGGTGTCATTATAGTCATATCTGAAAGTCATTTGAAAATAAAATAAAACTGCTACATTTTTACTAAAATGCTTAATGATGCTTAATAAGATATCCGTACGCGGTATTTTGGAAAAATCAATTTCATGAATACGATGGCTAACAGCGACTAAATGTAAATTCGTCGAATTTTTACGAGTAGTCTCTTAATTCCCATCAATTAATTTTATGACAAGTACAAAAAAGTTATGGGTAGAGTGGTCTATAATTACCTTGTTCCAAATACAACGATAGAAATGATGTTGCTGACAGCTTTTCCAATCCTTTCTCTGGGAGAGAAAGCCTTTCCATTTTCATTTTCAATGTTTTGCACCAAATATCTTGCCTCATCCTGAATTCTTTCTTGTAAACTTTTTCTTCCGAGGCCGAGATCTCGAAGAGACGAGAGCGTGAATCTCCTCAGTTCCTTCCATGCCTTCCCGGATTTAAATAAAACTCCAGCTCCTGCAGTTTAAGCATTGTGTTAAAAGACGAAAAGTTATATACCTCCTACAGAAAGTTTCTAAATATCTTTACTTCCAAATACATGTACAAATGTCTTTACTACATGTATGTACGTTTTTTCTTTAAAGATCCGCCTAAAATACCTGTGCCTTTTCTCCTGCCTTCAACTTATCCCAGCGCTACAGCCAATAGGGGTTACTTCTAATGCTTTCTACATGTACTCAGTAACAGTAATGGCGTACACAAAGATACTAGAAGGCCCAGAGAGAGAGAGAGAGAGAGAGAGAGAGATGACGGATCGTGTGTAAATACATGCACTAGTACTACACAGTTCATGTTTAAGATAATTAAAGGCCCTTTTTACGAACCACCCTGAACCTCATCAAGCAGCGGAGATTTATCAGATAATCTAAACAGTGAAAAACTAAGTCGGTTGTCTTTGTGGCAGACCCAAGTTTACATAACCTACATACGTGTATATGAGACATAAGGTCATGGGTTAACTTTCCAAACAACAAATAGCATTTGAATTCGATACGAATGGTGAGTTCAGGAGGATCAAATTTCAATTTCTTTTTGGGTCTTTTTCCCTCACACACGCGCGCACGCACAAACACACACGATTTCCACAATCCTGGATATAGCAATGTGCGACCATATACCGGGGGTAGAGGTACGTGAATTTGCATATACGATAATTGCATTCATTTATTTAAAAACTCGTAATTACCGTCTTTTCCAACTATTTGTCTTAAGAAATAGATCCAAGTAGGTCTGGCGCTGACAGTATCTGCGTTCTTCACGAAAGCCTCTTGGATCAGCTCATAAGTCCCCAGCATTATCATGTGCTGTTCACCAAATTTAACGTGCATGATGTCTCCGTATGTATCATACCATGGAAGAAGATCCGTAGGTTGTCGTCTCCTACCGCTGATCATCATTTGTGGGAGACATCCCACCACGGGGAAACAGACAGGTCCGGGCGGCCATTTCACCCGAGGATTCCTCAACGACAGCATCCACAGACTTAACAACAACACTGCTACGAATATCAAAACAGTCGGCTGAGCAGCAGTTGAGAAAAACTCCATAACACCATGTACGGCGTTGGCCATATTGAGCTTAGCGTGTTGATGACGCAAAATATTTGAAAGTTACAATTTCTATACCAGCACAAAGTGAGAAACAGTATGACGGTAACAATACATATAGCGGCCTAACCCCTGAAAGTCAACACGGCTCAAGGCCAATTCATGCTCCATTTAACCCGCTAGTAGCGCCAGCGTGTGCACGTGCACATATTTTTATGATCATAGCAAACCTCAAAGGGGTTGCACTGAAAGTCTAAACAAAACAGTTTGTGTACAGGGTCGGAGCCCCCCCCCCCCCCCCCCCCACCAGTCTCCCCTTCTTTGCAATTACATATACCATAGTCGTTGAGTCATTTCGCGGTACCTTGACCCCCATCTCAGTCCCTTATCATGGTAAGGTAGCGAGGAAAATGAGCAAATATGCGGAGAGAGTGCAGGCGACTGCTCCTCACCCGTACAACCCATCTTGATTGCCTTAAGAGAGAGGGGGACTCTTCCCCACCCATACAGCACACCTTGCTTTGTGTGGTAGGTACGGCATAATTGAAAGGAATAATAGGGGCAAAGTTTTTCGGGCCTTCACTACTGTCACTGAGAGAACACACGTATATAAACATTTAACCAGAAACCTAGTTGTGTCAAGTCTGTCTGCAGTTTCCTTCTGTAACGAACACCCTGAAACTCTTCAACACTTATTTATTGAGTGCAAAGTAATTGCTCCCCTTTGGGCAAAAATACAAGACTGGATCCATTTAAAGACTGGACTTGTATTACAATTAACAGCATCTGATATAATTCTAGGAATTCCAAATTTGAAATGCAATGCCCTCAACAGTTTGGTGATCATAACAAAATTTATTTTATATAAATTTAAAATGAAAAACATTACCCCGAACATAGAAAATATTAAAATAGAATGGAGACAGGCCTACATCGCAGAGGGAAATATAAGTCTGAGAAACATGACAATAGATAAATTTAATGAAAAATGGAAAAAGCTGCAGCCTCTCTTCCTGGACTGATATCTTCTACCTGCGTATGTTCCCCTGCCGATATTTGATAGTAAAACACATATTTGTTTTTATCTGTATCAGATCATATTATTTATTAAGCATTATTAAGTATTTTACTATTAGGTTATCAATATATCGTTGTTGACATATATATTAAATGATACAGTACCTCTCTCTCTCTCTCTCTCTCTCTCTCTCTCTCTCTCTATATATATATATATATATATATATATATATATATATATTGCAAATGACTGAGTGTCTCTTTGTGAGTGAGTGAGAGAGTGAGTGTGATTTTTATTTAGTTATTTATCAATTTTGTATTTTTTGTTGAGATCTGTACTTATTTGAGATATGCAATAAAAAAAATCTGTCTGCAGTTAAAAGTCAAAAACTGGGTCGATGTATTAAAAGTTACTGTCGCACTCAAACGTGTGAGGAAAATTACCCAACGCAAAGGGTACGTTCGGCCTTCGTTGTATACATCTTTTCATACGCGGGGGAGATGAAATGTTTTGATAAGCTTCAAAAACAAACTCATGCGCTGTTTATAGCTATACGTTTATTCTCAAAAGCTGAAAAAAGCATATAATCGGTTTTACGTACGATACTCATACGTATATACACTGTATACCTCTGTACACTGTATACCTCTGTAGTTGGCATGAACACTATTACTTGTGACGTGTACAGTTCTTGGAGCAATCAATCTTTCCCCGCCTCATTAGAAGAATAATCCTTTCAGGCACATTGCAGAAAAGGATCTTCATCCGCCCCAGTGCACGTATCTACGGTTTTCAAAGTACGATTCTATTGATCAATATATACTTAAACAACTGCACGACGTTCTTTATAGCGATACATTAAAAACGTTATTGCCAAGAGGAAAAGCACGAAAACCATTTCGAGACTAAACGAAGTATTTTAGTTTAGATACAGTCAGTCTGACAGTCACGTGTCAGACTCGGATTATCTGATGTATTTATACAGATACTGTTGTCCATGTACAAGTAGTAACCGGTACATTCATAGTAAGGTACAGTGTATCTCCGTTCTAGCGTCTAACAGCGCACACGTTGTAGGGGTATGGCGTAAAAGTGAACGTGTTGAGGCCTTTCACTCCGTCCGGAGGTTTCTCGCCCTCTGGTACCTTGAAGGTAAAATTCTGAAACAACGTGGTGAAGAAAATGAACGCTTCCATTTCAGCAAGCCCCTTGCCCAGGCAAACACGGGGTCCTGCAATAGATAAATAAATAAATAAATGAATGAATAAAGCAGGAGCATTTAAAATTAATTGAAAAATAAAAATGAAATAAATAAAATAGATCTTTAGTACTTTTATGTAAATCCATCCTTGGTTTAGGACTTAGTCCGAATACGACCTGATCTGAATCGAACTAAGGACCACCTACTACAGTGAGTTTAATAATGTCATTTTAAAAGCTGTGGTTTGCGTAATACAGTCGGTTGAGGTATGATGTTTATATTCACAATATATATAATACGGTTATTTTAACAACAAGTTGCTGCATAAGTGCAATTATAATCATAATTATTACTATTATTATCATTTGTCTTTTTAACTTATGAGGTATAATGGATTTAAGAATAGAACACATGTACTGTAGCATACCCATAGAAAATGGTATCAGTTTGTCCGACTTGATCACTTTACCATCGCCATCCAGCCATCTTTCTGGTTTGAATTTGTAAGGATCCTCGAAGTTATTCTTATCGTGAAGTACCCGGTACAAATCTCCCAGTATCATGGTCCCCTTGGGAATGGTGTATCCGGCCAAGTTGGTAGTTTCACTGGTGGCATGGGGAACTCCAAAAGGGGCTGATGGCATTAAATAATAGTTTGTGTTCATATATTTTGCAGGTGTGCGAGGTGCATTGGGTTTGTATATTTGGCTAAAGATCCCTGTAATCACCTATCATTTCCTGTTCAAAGTCGGTGAGAAAAAACTATCCATAAACTTTTCAGTGAGCTCCAAATTTGCAAAATGTAAAGTCACGAGTGAGGGTCAGCAATTTTTCCCTTATTGTACTAGGGAGACGAAAAAAACTTGTTACTAAGAATTGAATTTCAAGAATAAAATGCAAATAAACTACTAACCAACCGGTGACATACGAAAGACCTCCAAGATGGTTGCTTCCGTAAATGGCATCCTTTCCTTGTCCTCCATCTTGGCAACGCGATCTTGACCTATGACCTTGAATAAAGCGGCAATAAATATAATGCCGATAAAACCGTGGATCTAGTAAAATAGACATACACCCCATTTCCATAGATTAGATCGACCTACTTTAGATCGACCTAACTCCCTGGGGGTTCACGCTAAATAGCTGTCAGCCGGGCGGACACGAAGGTTAATTACCCCCTTACAGCTTGTAGTAGGCGGGACGGACATTTAAGTCGGATTATCTGAAAGTAATCTAGTGAGACTCCCCGCGGGGATAGATCGATCTAAAATCTATGGGAATAG
>NW_019774269.1:471986-542048 GCF_001039355.2 Lingula anatina
TTTTTTGTTTTGGAGGGGGCGTCCCCCGGGGGGGGGGGGGGGGGGGGGGGGGGGGGGGCAAATTCCCCCCCCCCCCCCCCCGGAATTTGGATATTTTACACAACTCCACCTGCTCCCTCGGTAGCTTCGCCCCCTCGTGTCCGCTGACTGCCCCCCCCCCCCCCCCTGGCATTTTGCTTAGGCTACGGCCCTGTTGATGGTATGGAAACACATGTCAAAATCTGTTTTGAAACGTTGTTGCACTGTGGAAAGGCTGGATGTCTACCAGGCATGATGAGAGAAAAAAGACTGTTGAAGAGATGACGGAAAAAACACAGTTCCAATCAGCCCCCCCACCTCCCCACCCCAAAATATACCCCCTACCCTGTTACTTTCAGTTTTCAAATATTTTTTTTACATCTTTATATACTTTCTTGTTCACCTTTGTTGAAATTGTTTACATAAAATGTGTTTGTAATTACCTGTGGTCATTTTAGAATTTTAATCAAGTTCAATAAATTAAGCCTATTAAAATACAATGAGATAATCTACCATGCATCTTGCATCTTGCAGTCAACAACTTGCCGCGTTTTCATTGGCTTACTCCAAGGTTACATGACTTTCAGTTTTGACTTAGTACTACAGACAGCGGGGGAAAACATTTGGAATTTGTTATAAAGAAATTAATAAAATATCAAAAGGATTATGTAGCTAATGTGATGTTCCATCATTATAAATAATTTCGTTATCTCAATGGAAATAAAAACTTGAAGACTACTTCAGTCCCTTTTCATTGTCCACGGTCATTCTGTCAGATTTTTACATGTACTTTTTATACTTGTTCTTCCTGTTTGAAATTTGTAATTTTCTTGCTCACATGAAATCACAATTTCTCATGATAGGGATTATAAGTACAAAATTGTAGCCTTAGAGTTAGCCAATGAAAACGCGGCAAGTTATTGGCTGCAAGATGCATGGTAAAACTCGAAAAAGACCACAGGTAATGCATTTCTAAATTTCCATTTGAAAGCATTTTTTCCATCAAAAAGCAATTTTTTTTATTTGACATCGATTAACAAGAAAATTTTGAATAATTGTGAAAACTGCTTGTAAAGTGAAAGGTTTAGGGTGGGAGTTGCACTACAAAATATTTTGCCAATGCACGACACAACGAAAAGACACAATCTTTGAATTTGTACTTTATTCTAGTAGGCAATTAGGTATTTTTGTAGTATACCCCCACCCTGTAACTTCCTGAAACTTTCATTTTTCAAACATTTTTTACATTTTCTTTTTACCTATGTCAAAGCTGTTGAAATAAAATGTCTTTATTAATCCTGTTTAAATGTTTTTATTAATACACCACATTGAAATACAGGTTGTACAATGTGAAAACTTACAATGTACCCGCAGTCAATAACTTGCTGCGTTTTCGTCGCCTAACTCTACCTTATTTAATGTGAACATAGGATTGATACATTGTATACTTGGACTTTCTCTGTGAAATTATTATTAATTACAATTATTAATTATTATAATTATTATGAGCTACTTGTTGTTTATGATATTTATGATATTCTTCTTTAGATGAGCATATACTAGACTACTGTCAAAAAGAAGTTCCCTATAAAATCATTCCACAGTTGCTAGCTAAGTACCACAATGTAGAGATTAGGTAAGACTTTGGGTAAAGCTAATGATAAATATGTATATCCCGCTATACTGCAGCTTTAAGTAAGAGGGAGCTTGTAATGTTTGGGTAAAGGAAATTAAGAGGATAAAAAATCTTTGTTTCTGCCAAAGAATTAATTTTCCTGGAGTAAACAATAATTTTCATACTTACTAATGTTTAATGAATGTATTTTTACATTAAAAGTTAGTCCCTGTTTTTTATTCAAAAAAGTTTGTTTTGTTTTTTTTTAAGACATTGTAACAGAACATAGCCATCAATGGAGATCATGTGGTCTAAAAACAAGCTCAGATAAAAGAATAATAGATCTAATTGCAGTTTTTTTTTTTTGATAACACATAATATATATTATTTCTATGAGTTATTCACAATGTTTTTATTGTGAAATTTAGATCTCACACGAATAGTCATTATCCCTTAAAATTTGTCTGGTTAAGTTTTATTTGTTTTTGTATTTTTATAATTATATATATATATATTAAAAAAACATCAACCATAAAGTATTTTTTTAAAGTTCTTAAAGTACCACTTTTGTTAATTAAAATATGACCTCTGCCCATTTCTTATATATTTTTAGTTATAATGCTGTTAAAAAAAGAGCTAAGAAGCTTGGCATCAACAAAAGGGGACCTGGAACAACTTCAGAAGCAGAGGTCATTGCAGCACTGCAGGTTTAGCATTTTAAAATTTATACTATTGTCTACTCAATATGTATGTTCCGTTAGAAATTAAAGTGCTGTTTATGTTTGTGTATGTATGTTTAACCTGTGCGGCTTGGGGTCAAAATGATATATCACTTTCATCGATAACAACACCTAGCTAGTTATTAAGTTGTGCTTCTGTGTATGCTATTTATGTTTTAGGATGAACTGACATCTGCCTCATCACTTGTAGGCTACAGGGAGATGACCTCTATTCTCCGCAAAAAAGGTTTGATTGTTAGAAGGTAAGAATTTATTAAAACATATCAGTATGTACTTGATGTTCAGGGTTCTCCCTATGCGATCTTTTTTGCTGATACGCTTCTTTTTTGCCAACACAATTCTTTTAACTCTGCTACCCTTGAAGAGAGTGTGTGCCCAATGCCTTTAATTAATGCCTTTAATCTTGACAACTGTGAAGTAAACAACTTGTGTGCATACTTGATTCAAGTTGAATCTCTTGTGTGCACATTAAGTTGTTTTATTTTATTCTGCCTGGCACCTGGGCTATGTTGTTACGATTCAATGAGATGCCACCTTCATTACTCTGAAGTGTAAAATAATATCGCTACCGGAATAATTGTGCCCCCCAGAAAGCTTTCAGAAATTTATATTAGTGCCTAGCGGAATAATTGTATATTTTTTTCCGGGAGTACTGTTCCTTATAATTTGCCATTTTGATAGCATTGTTTGATGCATAGTTTGCTTGCTCCATTGTTTCTGTGAGCTTTCTGAGATACTTTTCTTTTCCTGCTTTTCTCCTGTTCTCAGAGAGCGTCATTTTCTAATTCCAGTGAATCGATTCTTTTACCCCTCTTCTCCAACATCCAATTCATGCTTGTCTTTTAATTTCTCTATATTTGTGCCAAATTTTTCCTTGAATTTAAGTAAGATTTTAGTGACAGTTTCAGGGACCATTTCTTCCACAATGTCTTTTAGATCATTTGTTTTTACATTTTTTTTTATTTCACATTCTATTTAGTCTAGCTTTACAAAAATTAAAGAAGTTTCTTCTGTGCTTGTGTTACAAACTTTACTGGCTGACTGGTGGATTTCTTGTCAGCTGTGGTTTTCATTCTGTCTCTCATAGAACTTTTTGAATCTTTGTTTATCTCAAAGTATTTTGATTCATTTTTTATATTTTTGATATTTATTGTTATATATATATGTATGTATAGAGATAGAAATGTATTTTCGGGGCATTAAGGCTGACGTGGGACTATTGTTTTCCAGTGAGCAGTACTCACGGATGCACCCGTATTGAAGCACATTTGTCATGATCTGTCAGTTGTTTAGTTGTAGTATATGTTATGATGAATGTCAGATACAGCTTGATAACAAAATCCAAGTCATCTAATCAGCTTTCACTCGCAGGAGACACAAATTTATGTATCCATATATTTTATATTTCTTACTGATTGTTAGAATTTGTCAGATAACTAAGATTTAGTTTTATAGCTCTAAACACATGCAAAATTGTCCTAAATACTCCATAGCAACTTGCATAATATCTTGCTGTTAGTGGGACTAAAGAACTTAAGATTGCATGAAATTGCACCCTTTTTGCATGAAATAATGAAAATTTTTCCTCCAAAAACAAAACACTTGCAAAAAAAATTTACGGGCTTTTTCGTTTCTTGGTGAGAACTCTTGATGTCTTGAAGTATTTGCCATCCAAAATTACCTTTTAAAATGGGCAATTTCCTTTGATAAATATACAGTAATCAGGTTTTGACCTTTGATGTTTACATGTACATTTGAATTTTTAGAAATACTGTAATGCAGCTTCTAAGAACACTGGACCCAGAGGGAGTAGAAATTCGCAGGAGGAGGAGACTGAAGCGCAAAGTTTACATAAGTCCTGGTCCTAACTATGCATGGCATGTTGATGGGTAGGGTTAGCATGTTTACAAATATTTGTTTTTACAAAGAATATTTCCTACATCACTTTCTTATTAAATATATTTCCTACTTATATACTTTTATCATAAATAAATAAAATAGTTTATTCATACATGTAGTACAAGTAAAAATACAGTAAAAATGAAAAGACTTTATGCATAATAGAGTTTATATTTCATTGATCAGTAATTTTTGACTACTTTCAATCATTTAACATATTGCTGCATGTAGGTTTTTATGCTACGATAGGGCAAATGTAGTTAAATTTAACACAAGCTATTGTAAATGATATTTGAAAAATAGATACATTTGTTATTAAGATGGTGTTATTTCTATAAAAATTGAGTTGTATGAATGGTATACATACATGTACCAGTTTTCAAGTGCTTTTAATACCCCTCTTTAAATATCATATAACATTTCTTCACAGGAATGACAAATTAAAGCCATTTGGTTTTGCAGTCCATGGTGCCATAGATGGGTTTGTTATTAACATTTGTTGTTGACAATTGTGTTTTAAAAACAGGGGCGGATTTAGACTGTCTTCTGGGTCTTCCGGAAGACGGTCAGATTTCCAAGTTTACATTAAAGGCTAACTCATTTTTTTGTCAGAAGACGGTGAAAAATGAAGAATGGATCAACAAAGATAATTGGGAAAGCTGTCAAAAAATATCTCTGAATCCGCCCCTGAAAAATATATACCTTAATAGAAAATAAAGCTGATAACAATATTAACAATGGTAATGCCCTTGCCCTCTTTGTAGATAATTATTTAAATGCAAACTTACAGTAGTGCTGTTTCCCTGGAGATATAATTATGTACTATAACTTATATAGTGAGAGCTTTGTATGAAAAACAATTGGCCTTTTGTGTAAAAATGTTTAATAGCTTGGTAGGTGGATCATAAATGAGAAATATCAAACACAAGCCAGAATAATCCATAACATTTGCTTATGGCAACCTGAGCGAAGGCCTTCATTAGATAGATGTGAGTAGATGTTGAAACTCACTCACCTCTAGCTGGTACAGCAGCATGAACTCTCTTTTAAATGTCACGTAAATGCCCCCCCTCCCCCCCCCCCCCAAAAAAAAAAAAGAATAACAAAAAATTCATATCCAGGGGTGTTTGGTGACGGCTGATGTAGATAACTTCTTGTATTTAATGCGGGATAAATTTAAGTTGATACTGAGGCTGTAATCTTACATTTTCTGAAATGCCAGGGCTGGACAACATGTAAAAGTGTAGTATGATTCCAATTTAATAAGCATTAATAAGCATAAATTCATATCTTATAAAATGCTAATGGTGTTATTTCATGTATAATTTTATTATATGTTCATTTCAGGTATTCTAGGATGATTCTCTGGTTAAATGTTGCTCCCTCCAACAAGGATCCCGCTATTATTTCTTATTTCTATATGCAAACCGTGGCAGCACTCCATGGTATGTACATCTGTGCATTGTTAAATTTGCATGGTAGTGTATTCTCCTGCTGGTGTGTAATCAGAGGGATTATTCTTAGCTATTTTTAGGGGGTTATTTTTGTCAAAAGAGTGTTTTGTCTTCAAATAGCTTTGGTTTGAGGCTGTCAGATGTAATATGTAATATGCTGCATTCCAAGAAAAGTATTTTAAACAAAAATAAATTCAAAATTTTTTGAACCTAAATTATTGTAACCTTTGTGCATAATCTGTGGTTTAAAAAGTATTCTAACTCATTAGGTTGTCCAAGCCTCCTACAGACAGACCCAGGAGTAGAAAATGGTATAATTGCTGCGCTTCAATGTACTTTCCGGGTTAATCATGAAGATGAGTTAGCAGGTTCCAAGAGTCATAAATATGGCAAATCTACTACTAATCAGGTGGAAATAATTCCTAACTAGTCACTGCTACCTATTAAAAAATAATCTAAATCGAGTCACTGGACCTCACAACTGAACTTATTTACTTAGCTGCTCTTGCCTGCTAGTTTACCTGAATCTATACTAAATGAAGTAAAAACAACTCAGTTACTGAACATGAACAACAAAAATACTGAAAAGATTCATTAGTACGGCTGTTAATAAATTAGGAAATGTTCCTTATATATTATTAGTGTCTAATTGTACCACCAGTGTATGTGCTGGTGGTACACATGGTTTTACTCCTGACCTGTCTTGTCCGCCAGCTCTGCCGCCAAGTCACCGTTACCATTTGTCCTACAATAGAAGAGACTGCATATCCAACCCATCTCTTGGATTTTAGACTCGTAATATATGAACTCAATCCATGTAAATTTGGGGCTTTGTGGGTGTTGGGGTCTAGGTGTGGCACTCGTTGCAATGCACCCCTGTTCATAACTTTCATAATGAAATGCTGAATAACTTGAACAAATTGTTAGAATACTTTCCACAGATGGCCTAGAGAAATTCATATGTGGAGTGTTCAAATATGCTGTTGGATTCCACTTTTAATCTTTGCCAAAGATTCTCAGAAACAGCCATAATATTAAGGGTAGCTACTACGCTAAGGGTCATCTTTCCTCTTTGTGAGTTTGGGAAAATTGGTGCATTTTCTCGGGAGTAGCAAACAAATGATGCCGAAACTGCTAACTCCCTCTAATTCAGAAACCGTAAGTGGTAGAGAGGTCTGTTTTTTTTTTTTTCAGCTTGACAAGTGCAACAGTGGCGCTGGTGTCCTTTTTATTTATAATTTATTTTGTTGTTGTTTACCATATGATTTACAAGTTGTGCGCCCATTTAGTACCTTATATCTACCAAAACTTTCTCAGAGAGGCCCATATTTACTATTGAACTTGAATTAATATACTCGCAATGTAACTGTCATCTTGAAATCTACCTTTCAACTACTTATTGCCATTCACCACACTTCACATATTTGGAATTAAACTTTTACATTTCTCCATGATTTTTTGTTAATTGTAATGGTGTAGCTGTACACAGGATCGCCTCTCTGATCCTTTAGCTGATCCTTCATGGAAAAAGCACTTCAAAGTGATCACAGTGGTTTACTGAGTTTTTTCCATGGGGGGCAACATTATGTTTAAATGTTGATACATTCAAACACACAACATGAACCTACTGACAACATTACTTCTTGTCTCATTACAGCGCATTGAAAGTTGGTGGTCATATTACAGGCGCAATCGGATAGATTGGTGGATGGACAAGTTCTATGAACTGGTGCGAAATCAACAATTCAACAAAGATAATGATACCCATGTGTAAGTACAACAATCAAACAGACATTCTAAGCATCAATGATGTTTTTTAAAACCGTGCTTTGTCTCTTTTTTGGGGGTTCTCCTGCGCGTACTCCAGCTGGTGGTACAATATCTGGAGGCGGTATCGCCTATCTGATCCTGTAGGTGTCTCTTGCTTTATAATAAATTTACTCGCATTGTAACTGCACCTCATTTCAAGAATTAATCACAGACAAATTGAATTCATTGTCACATTCACATATCATTCAGGAAATGTATCCGCTTCTGCTATATGAGCTTAATCCAGCAGGAGCTGGATGATATTAAAGAAAGATGGAATGGGCACAACATTCTACCGTCCCCAAATGCCAGGTGCCCAAATGGCAGACCAAATGTTTTGTTCCACCTTCCAGAAAACACAGGCAACAAACTAAGCAATTGCTGCTTCTTTGTTACACATATGCTATGGCAAGGATGTAAACAGGCCTATCCAACTACCAGGCTTGGCATCGAAGGATCCAAAATTCACCGGTAGATCATAACGTGCTACCCATTTTGAAGGTGTCAGGGGTGGATTTAGGCGTTCTTCTGGGTCTTCTGGAAGATAGTAAGATTTCCAAGTTTACATAGTGGGCCATCTAACTTTTTCTGTCAGAGACGGTCAAAAATTTTCATTCGGAGTCTGGCCGTTGGGTAGGCCTGGTGATGCGGCAAATTTTTATTTTGCTCAATTAAAGGATTATATGTTGTCAAGGGGTAACTACAATTTCAGGTTTAATGAATCTAAAGGTCTTTTGTGATTTCTATTATTTGACTTGTGATTCTGAACAATAAATTAAAGACAAACTGTGATTTAAGAGTGTGATCTAGATCATCGGTTAATTGTAAAAGAAGGGATAAAGATGTATTTCAAATTGTATGTTTTATTTATAACATTTCATGTTTGCCAAAATAATTGTAGGTGCAGAAGACCATTTGAAACCAATCTCTCCTGAAGCCATAAGATTTGGTTTTACAAATACTGTGCAGCAAACCATCAGTGGATGTCCTGCCTTTGACGATTACGCATCCAATATATTTCGTGCAAAGGGCTGGGCTGAGCCAGCAGACTTTCAAGAAGCACTTCACTTTTACACAGAATTACGTAGATTAGCAACAAATGAGTTGCTTGATATTTAAATTAAAACAATGATGAATTTTAATATAAATATAACTTTAGACATTTGTAAGGACAATTATTTATACCTTGCTACTCTGAATTATTTTGTCTTTACTAGAGATGTTATGATAGGTCATTGGTCACTTATTGTTATCATTCTTGTCATTTTGAAGTTATATATGAAGTTTGAATATAGTCAATTTACTCCAATAGAGTTAAATATAATATAAAGAAAAGGAAACAAACTTTATAGTATTATTCTAGTTTTATTCAATGCAACTGCAGGGTATGAGAGCAATTTATTAGCATTCCTTATGTGTATATCAGCACATCCGGATAACAATAGGGTGCTTCATGAAAAAGCATTTTTACAATTTTGTGTCCAAACATAACTGTGTATCTTAAACATTTCAATTTTTAAACCATTGTGCACGTAAAATTTGTATACAATTTCAATTTAAGCCTCTTTTTTACTAACTTATTATAAGCATGGAAAAATGGAACTGATTTATCAGTGCTTTGAAGTTTTTAATTTGTCTAATGGGAAAGCTAGACAAAATATTAGAATGAAAATTTCTATGTTACACTTCAGATAAATGTGCAATAGATTGTCTTTCATGAATAACCGAGTTCATGTCTAACTCACTTCAGTCCTTGTGTAAAAAACATGGAATAAAACTTAATCTCAATTAGGCAATTGTAAAATTCAGTTCAGGAAAACATGTTTCTAACCTTTTTCACTTCACAAGCAGGTAGGGAAATCCTGCATTTTTTCCCCAAATAACCCCAGCAACAGCACACCTCTTAGCGAAAAGCTGTGTAAAGATAGTTTCTGAAAGAACATCATGCAAATGTCCACTTATTTTAAAACTAATATTCCATTCGAGGTGAATCAAAATGTGAAACATATGGCAAAGATTTTTTTAAAATGTTCTGTTGGTAGTTTTGCTTTAGTAACTGCTTCCATAGGCTAACTCTGCCAGATTTACTGTAAGAAATTTTTGAACTCCACTACTGCTGCCTGTGCTGGAAGTAAGCGATTTACACAGCCCTGATCAATCCCTGCCTGCACGGTGATACAACAATCACCATGCCCCTTCCTATTAAAAACAACGATGGTAAATTAAGTAGCACATGGCATATCAATATATACTACCTACAGATTTAATATATACATGTATGACATATCTAACTCGCTCATGTTGTTTAAAGGCATAATAACTCTTTGTATGAGACCTATATTTCACAATAAAAACCTTGTGAATAACTCATAGAAATATAATATATTCTGTTTTACCACAAAAACAGCAGTTATAGCTTTTATTCTGATATTTGAACTTGTCTTTAGACCACGTGACCTCCATTGATGTCTATACTCTGTTAAAATCTCTTAAGAGATTTTAACAAAAAACCAAACTTTTTAGAAAAAAACCAGGGACTAACTTTGAATGTAAAAATGGATTCATTAACCATTGGTAAGCATGGGAAAATTGTTGTTTACTCCAGGAAAATTCATTTTTTGGCCGAAACGAAGAGTTATTATTGCTTTAAGTATCTTACCTAATACTTATAATCAATGTTACAAATAACATTAAAGTAGTCTCTACTTATATGCAATAACCTTGCGCGTAGATAAGAAAAATATTGCACCCTAAGGAAGTCGATTTATAACTTGTAGTGTTAATGGTCTTCACGAGTCTGACTGAAAGGGCTCACATTGGTACAAAAGCCTCGGACGATTGCCGTGCTGTCCTCTTCACTTTCATCATCTACCGTGTCCAATTCAGTCCGGCACGTGAATCGCTTTAAGTAATCTATTTCAAACCTTCCACTAGCGTTCTTCACCAGTGAGAACCTGTGCATTCAATGTGCCTTAAATAAGTAACCAGTTCGTATTGAATTTGCACTTTCAGCGAGTCGTATGTAAGAAAATATTTCGTCCCATTAAAAACGTATCCATAAATTAATTGATGAGCTGTTCATATTGTAAAATTAAGACCAGTATTTTGTTGGAAAAACAAAAACCGATGCGTCCATTTAAAAAATTGTTTATTTTTAGATTAAAAAAAAATAATAAATCGCGAACGATTTGGAGGAAGAGGGGGGGGGGGTGATAGGGATCATGGTGATGCCGTTGGTCAGTCGGCAAACTTTACCCCGGGTATATACACCGGAGTTAAAATATTTATACATATATATTTAGAGGTTCATCTTATTGATTCGGATGGTATTTTTATTGTGCGCTCTCCTATTCATGAATTTAATTTTTATGAAAAACATTTCAGTTAAATAAAGTTTATTGTAAAAAAAGAGAGAGGGAACGTGATAACAAAGATAAATACCATTGTGATGATTTTGCTAACTACAGGGCCGCTCGCAAACTTTTGACATGTGTACGCACTTTCACTACTCAAAGTTGAACGAAACTGACGAAATTTAGATAAAAGGCCATTTTTGACCTTAATATTTTCGTTGAACGCCGTTTTCATCTTCTCCTAAGATGTAGTTAACGATTTATTTTAACTAGAGTTAATGTTTATTCACTGTAACGCAGGCCAGTATCCCGGGGGGGGGGGGGGGGGGGGGGGGGGGGGTTCGAAAGAACCGCCCCTTTCGCTGGGAAAAGGTCAACTCTGGGTAAAATTTGATCTAAGTACAGGAAGTTCTTCTGGAAAAATTTCCACTTTTCCCATAAAAAGAATCCCACTTTTGAAATGGCTGGCTGCATGGTAACGTATGCATCCACCTTAGTTGATGCAAATGACATTATAAATGTACAATTATAATCTGTACAAATACTTAATTATTGAAGACAATTGTTTACCCAAGGCTCTGGACGTAGATCCCATTTTCAGATATTAGATCCTCCTAGTTTTTTCTTGAGGGATGATTTAACAGGCCTGTTTAGAGGGAAGTAACTTCTTAGTGCAAAAAAGGATTTTTGTGCCTTTTATTAAAATCTAACTCGAGCATCTATGGATTTGCAGTATCTAGTGAAAATATTTCCTAGGTAGATTGTAGCTTGACGGGGTAGTCAGTATGTTGCCGCACACGTAAAATTTATATATCAAAATGAATATTTTTATGCAATGGATTGGTTATAATAATTTTTACATGTGCCCGTGCAGGGCCACAGCCAGAATTTTCAAAAATGGGATTTTTTTCTAAAAAATAGGACCTTTTCCCATACAAACTTTCATGTACCTAGATCGAATTTTACCCACAGTAGACCTTTTCCCACAAAGAAGGGGCGTTCTTTTGAACCCCCTCCCAACGTGCCTGGCGTGAAACATTGAAATTTTTAAAAAACAGTGTAAATAACATTCTATACACGTAGTAGTAAATCAATTACTACTAACTTTAGTATTCTTATTTCAGAATTGGTCCTAAAAAAGGACTCTAAAGTCCGTTGCGCCTTTTTCTTGTGCACACCTCTCTCTCACAGAAGTAAATATCTCTTTTGTTATTTTACACATGCATAGATAAATTCTTAAGTAGCATGGATTAAAGTTGCTTTTCAAAATAACTCTCTGGTCAGTCACATCAGAATTGTTATCCATTGCTCCTGGATTCCATAATATGTGATAACGTGCCGATCAACATCTCCGTGGTATTTTTGGGGATGCTACGGAGATAAGCATTGTCCATGTGATAGGAAATTTTTATTGTCTGTTTATCTTTCCATCGTCTGATATATTTTGCTGCCATTGCTGTTTGAAAGGTCGTCCACGTGCAAAGTAATCACACATGCATTGAATGAGTTACTGAGAATGAACGATAGACCGAAAAATAAAATTAGTTAAGAAGACGCATTTCCTTAAGGATGAAGAAGTAAATGTTAGGAAACAAAATAAGATTTCATCCGTCTCTTCCATTTTCTTGATATACATAGTTTCAAAATTCAAATTTTAGAATGGAAAATTAAAATACAATGTTTTGAGTTAGAAAAGTTAAAATTAGAAAAAAATGAAAAATACTTTTTTGAACCTTCATAAGAAAAAATTGGACAATTTTGTTTGGTCCTCGTATTCTGTTAAAAGGCTACATCTGAGTAAAACATGTGTTTTCAAGATGACATCAAAACTTTAAGTACCGCCAATTAACAACACAGACAGTAAAGCTGTGGCAGTTACATTTTAAGTCGTGATCACCACAGGAGGCCATAGACTGCCAAGGAAAGTTTGTAATTATCCTTTTCGGCAAATACTTTGTAGTCGACTATGTTTGATTGTTTTGTGTCTTCTGTCTGGGAAAATGTTGACAGAGACAAAGTTTACTGTCCTCGAGGGAACAGTTGACTTAACGTTAAGAGTTAGTTAAGCCGTCTTGATACCTCAGCTGTCCAAATACAGGGATGCATCTTTAGAGAGAAACATTATGATCAGCTACGCTCCACACTTTGCCATTCAACGAGTTAGTAGGTAGAGAACAGACGGTTCGAGAAAAGTCACAGGATCAAAATGGGTAAGTTTTAACTTGAAACTTTATGTTTAGTTTAGTTTAGTTTATTTCACTGTAACATATGCATCCACTTGTGTGGATGAAAATGACAATATGCATAGAATTTTTGTGAATATGCTATTAAACAATCTCAACGAGTAAGACTATTTACTATTAAAAAATTACTATTAGAATTACTCAATTGCCGATGAGTGCAGCACTGTCTTCTAGATTCCTCCTAGCAAAAGCGGAGGAGAGAAACTGAGCTAATGCAATTAGGGTTTCTTCTTTTTGACATTTCATATTTATAGCAAATCTCAGTTTCATCAGTTGCTTTTACGTCAAAATGAGTATATAGTGTTATTTGTAAATACCTTATATGATATTGTTCGCAAGTCGTTGTATAGGGGGTATGTTGTGAGGAAGTGTTTTTCGTCTTTAATTTTGTCTTTAGAACAGTAATGGCATATTCTGCGTAGTTTGAAGTTTTTTGGTGAACACCTAAAATTTGTTTAAAAAAACTGAGATTGAGTTTTTTCCGATAGAGATCTGTCTGTGAGAAGGGTAAATCCCCATACCTCTGATCCGTACGTTGCAATGGGCATTATCATGGTTTCGAATAGTTGGATTATATAATGGGGCTGGTTAGAGGGAAGTAACTTTTGAATGCAAAAAAGGCTTTTTGTGCTTTATCTTTTCATCTTTTTTGGAGCAGCGGTTAATTTGCCTGATCTAGTGAAAAGAACCCCTAGTTAGTTGTAGCCAGACGAGATAGCGAGTAGTTTACCGCCAATGTTGAATTTGTGTTTGCTTTGAGTGTTATTTTTCCCTTGTTGTTGAAATTGACAAGTTGGTTTTTTTATGTTTATTGAAAGTATTCACAGTGTACAATACGTTTTCAGACAATCCAGGCTATATTGGAGACCAAATGGGCTTTTTGAGAGAGAACTAGGTCGTCAGCGTAGATTTGTTATTGATCAGAGGGGGGTCACTTTTTGTCTATACCTTATAGTAAATCGTCTACAAATAGGTTAAAGAAGAATGGGCTAAGAGTATCCCCTTGCTTGACACCTTTATATGTGGATAATGGACCAGTGATGCCCGAAGGGGTTTTAACACAACCTGTTGCATGACTATACATGGTTTTAATGTTTCTGTAAATTTTCCTACCAACCTCAAGCTTTAACAGTTTATACAAGAGACCCTCTCTCCAAACACCGTCAAACGCCTTACTGAAGTCTATGAAACATGTGTACAGCTTTCTTTTAGACCTAGCGAATTTTGTTACAAGTGACTTAAGAATAAATGTGTTGTTTGCAGCACTGTGGTTTTCCCTAAATCCTGCTAGATGGGGGAGTGGGACACCCTTCTTTTTTTTTTGCATTCGCTTTAAAGACTGGTTAGCACGAGTGAGTTATATATTTCCCTACACAACTGGATATGGAAAATCCCCGATAGTTGTCTGCTTTGCTGGGGTAGCCTGTGGGTATAATAAAACGTTTATTCCATATATCTGGATATTCTGCTCTGTGGAAGACGGCATTAAATAGTTTGTGAAGAGTAGGTGCTATTATTGTTTTACTGGATTTTAACATTTCATTTGAGATTTTGTCTTCCCCAGGTATTTTATTGTTTCCTAGGGAGTTGATTCCCTTAATAATTTCCTCTGTCGTTATCTCATGATCTAAGAGACTGATATTGTCCTTTGTTTGCCTCCATTATTGGGAGCTGGGATTCAACGTTCACTTTAAAGGTGTTATCGTAATCGCCGCTATCGGCGTTACTGCTGAGATTTTTGAAGTGTTCAAAAATATGTTATGGTCTACATAATCCTTGGCATCTTAGCTTGTGGTTTTTGTTGTTTAGTTGCTTTTTGTTTGCAAAAATTCTTTCGGGTCTGTATTTTCCATAGATTCAAGCTTTTCACGAAGGTCTGACTTGTTTTTATGCTGGGCTTTTTTTAAAGGCTCGTTTGTATTTATTCAGAGCAGAGTAGTATGTCCCTTAGACTACAGGGTCCTTGGGGAAGTAACTTCTGAGAATTTATGGTTTTGTTTACTTTTGAGATTTACTTGATGAGATTTTATCTACTAAACAGGGGTATTCCTACCAAATTTGCAAATAAACAACCAACGAATCATTGTTAACCCTAGCTACTTTTTAATTAGAACTTTGTACAATAATAATAATTATTTATTTAGCACAAAGAAATGGTTTACATTTACTGGCTGTCTAACTAATACAAATATTAAAAGTAATTTAAGTAGTAATCTATGCTCATCCACGCAGGGATACACGCTTTTTCATTGCACTGTTTACAAATTTACAAATGGCTATCACACTCTGCGCAGAGTTTGGATTGAGTAAAATAGATAAAAACATGTTTGTTGGACCCTACAAATTCACATCTGGTATGGAAGCTAACAGTCGTTCCCGTTCGACTCTGTGTTCACTGCATTCTAAAAAATTGTGCTCCATCTTCTATTAGGTCGCAGTGGGGCCATTTCCTTTTGTCAATTGGCTTCTTTGGTTTTGTATAGAGCCATCTTTCGATTTCTAATTCATGATCACTCAGCCTCATTTTTGTTAATACCCTTTTTGAGCTAAAGGAACATTGAGTTTCAGCCTCATAAGTGTGCTTAATTTTTCCATATATTCTGAGTTTATTGTTTTCTCCTTTTTGAAATTCTTCCCAAATAATTGACATTATTTTGTAATTATTTCAAGTATATGACGTTTTAGTTTAGCTTTAAATGAGTAAACAGTCATTATAACCCAAGTAAGTAGTTCTGGCTCCAGTGGAAATACATGCATCAACTTCAAGTCGGCTAACGAAAAAAAGTTACGGGATTAAATCAGTTTAGGGTGCATGTTTTATGTGCATAGAAAAAAGAAGCATTTTGACGATTTTTCAAACCCATAGAATGTCCATGTAAACACTTTTATAACCAAGACTTATGGAATAAAATTATTTGATAGGTTTTATAATTATGTGTGGGTGGAAACAAGATTTTGGCCTTGTCAATAGCAAAAATTTTGTTTTGGTAAGAATTTTTATTAGATTCTTAAGCATCTACTTAAAGATGTTTTGTAAGTCAGCATGTCTTTTGCATTGGCTATTTCATTGCTTTTGTTATAACTTACTTTACAAGATAAATAAAAACATTGAAATGGTGTTGGGTAAAATAGTAAAAAATTAAGAAGCATTTACATGCACACATAAAAAATTGCCCCTTTATATTTTTTACCAAAACTAGGTGTTCAATTTTAACGCTCCTTTTAATGTCGCCTGCGTCTGTTGTTGCCATACCGATAACACGATACGTGGAAACCCGTTTTACCTTTTGCCCTAAAATGTTCAAAAATCAGCATGATTGAACCTTTTCACAAAAGTTATAGTTTTTTTGCAATAATTATAATGCATTTTAAGGCAAACCTATCAGCCTTTTTACTTTTAACCCACAGGAGTGATCAATGTGATCATACAGAGATCAAGCTTAAACATTAACTTGATTAGTTAAGTTTGGTGAAGTTAAGTCTTTTTTAGTATTATGAATGTTTTTTCTTCAGATCTAATTCTAATGCATGTTAACAGTCTCATTATTGAACTAATTAGATATGTAGAAGTGTTGTTTTGAGATTATCTGCTGCTGTACAATATTGTTTGTTGATTATATAAAAATGAAGGTAAACCTGTTATCGTGTATTGTGTAATAAAGATTGAAAATGGAAATGATTATCGTGTATTGTGTAATAAAGTGTAAAAATGGAAATGAAATATCATTGCAATTCAACAGATTCAATAATTCACTAATTCATTCAGTAGGGATAAGGTATTTTACTGGAAATATTTAGTCTATTATTTTATCATAAATATTAATAAAGATCAAAGAGAATTAAATTTTAACTTAATTGATGCACTTGATTATACATAAATTTTCACAATAACTTAGAAAATATCATGAAATAAAAAAATAGATTATTATCAAATCTTTAAATATTCAAATATCAAACACAACAGCTCATAGGCACTAAAAATAAAATTGGAAATTATTTAGTTTCTAATCTCATCTTTTCCATAAGGGTCTGCTATAGTGTTGAGGTGTGATTCAGGTTGTCTGTGAGGCTCAGGGTGCAATTTCCACGTCTGCATTTTTTAACCTTAATCTCATACTGACATTATTGTGTTGCAGCATGTTCATGCAAGAATTGAAAATAATTCCTTTTACCCTTGATTACTCACTACAGAAAAAAGCATAGGCTTTTTGGGAAAGAGAGAGTAAATGTAAACTCTGGCAAATAACGAAATGTACATTTCATATTTAAAAGTTGTAAGCAAGTAGAAAAAAATGTCATTTAATGAAATTCATTTGGCTGCAAAATATAGCATGTATTTTGGCATCTAAAAAACATTACATGGGCCATTTTACACGAAGAATACACTACTAAACTGATGCAAAGAAAATCCATTAAAAATGTTGAAATTTAAAAAGCAATCTCAAACTAAATGCTAAGTAATTAATACCCATATATTTAAATTAATTTAAACCAAAACATAATCTTTTAATGGTATTTTAATTAATTTTCATAAAAAAGCATCAAATTTGACTTAAATGACTTTTTCACCTACTTTAACTGATACATGACTTTGGTGACAGCTGTCTTAATTAATAAATTAATTATGCTATCTTAAATATGCATAAAGATAATAATAATAATATAATAATACATTTATTTCAAGTCTAAAATCCATAAAATGTTTCATACACTGTACATCATAAAATACAGAGAAGTTTATATATAACATATATATTTATATATAATTTAATATATAAAAATGGTTAAGATATATTTTTTATAAATAAGAGCTAAACTAAATTGTAATTAACAGTAATTAATAGTAAGAAATCCAAGGTTTCCTAAAAACTGTAAAATTTAAAATTCATTAATAAAATGTCTTTAAAATATGAGTTTTTAATTCCTTTTTAAAAGATTCTTGTGATTCTAATTTTCGAATAAAAATTGGCAACTTATTCCATTCTAGTGGTGCAGCTACACAAAATGATATGTCAACATATGATTTTAACCCTGATTTTGGAACTTTCAGTAAAAGTTTGTCAACAGACCTCAGGGATCTTTGAGGGCTATAATGATTGACTAGATCGGTTATATATGGTGGAGCTAGATTATAAGCAGCATGTGTAAAAACTAAAACCTTAAATATAAAATTCTGGTCCTAACTGGTAACCAGTGCAGATGCGTTAAAATTGAAGTGATATGGCAATCCCTAGGCTGTTGCACTAAAAGCTCTGCTGAGATATTCTGGATGAGTTGTAATATTTTGATCTTATCTTCTGGACATCCATATAATACAGAATTGCAAAAGTCTAGCCTGGAAGTTACCAATGAGTCTATAACTGTAGCAGCAGATAATTGATTCAGATGTTTCCTGATGGTGTCAATATTCGGAATGTTGAATAAACAAGACCTTGTGATGTTGGAGATCTGTTTGTCCATTGAAAGTGTAGATTCAAAGTATACTCTTAAATTTTTACATGGGGGGAGGAAAATGCCATATATTAGCTCCAATTTTAAGTTGCAAGTTGTGAGCAAGGCCCTTGTTGTGGGGGTGAGAAATGACTAAAAGTTCTGTTTTTCCATCATTGATATTAAATTTGTTTGAAATGAGCCAACATCTGAGGTCTGATATGCAATCAACAAGCAGTTTCTCTCTCCCCTTTCAAGATGGTGTAATTGTACAGATATGTTCACATTTGATAAGTAAACATAATTCTACAATTAGACCCTTAAGCCTACACATTTTGTTCATGAGCATAGTTAAGCATTTTCACAAAGCATTCACTGAATACCATTTTTTTCTCAATGTTCAAACAATGTTCCAAAACAACAATCATGGATATTTTAAAAATTGATATGGATATTTTAAAAATTGACATTTATGACCTATGACCCATTATCAATGACCACTGAGCATATGTGGCATATGGAATTGATTGTCCCATTATTTGCCTCCATAAAGAATAAATTCATTGATATATATATATATATATATATATATATATATATATATATATATATATATATATATATATATATATATATTACCAGTTAGCACTTTTCTCCGTTTTCAAATAAGGAATATCTTGACACCTACCTATGTTCACATTTAATTGCATAATTTTATGAAATAAGACACTTAAGGCTCCAAATTTTGTTGCTAACCATTAGGCTATAGCATGATCACAAAATATTCTCCAAATAACAAAACATTTTATTTTGGACCAAAAATTAATTTTTCTGGAGTAATTTTTTTCACATACTTACCAGTTGTTAATGAATCCATTTCTATATTCAAAGTTCTATATTTTTTTCTAAAAAGTTTGTTTTCTTTTAATAAATTCTTAAGCCATCTTTGAAGGTCTGTCAACAAGCTCATATATCAGGATAATAGCTATAACTGCCTTTGTTGTGGAAGAACAGAAGATATTATATTTGTACAAGTTTTTTTTTTTTTTATTTTAATAAATAAACCTCAAACGAAGAGTTTAATGTCAAAATGCCAATCAGCCTTCTGAATAAAAAGATGTGTATTAATTTGCTTTATTTATTTTAACAGATAATGATGTGCATATTCAAGTTGAATCTGAAGGAAGAGCTTTTATGATTCCTGTTCCACCAGAAGGATTTACATTAACAGACCTTGGTAAGTTCATTATTGCTGATGGCGATTATTATGTACAAACACAGCCTTTACAATATCTGTACAAATAGCTGTCACCTGCGTCTGTTGTTGCCATCAGTAAACCTGTTATTGTGTAATAAAGTATCAAAAATGGAAATGAACTAAAATCATTGCAGTTTGTCAGATTCTATTATTATTATACACTTGGGGGCGTCTCCATAGTCCGAAGGTTCATTGGTCCAAAAAGTGGTAACATTTTTAATCAATTTTTATGTACAGACACAGATGTGACTGTACATATAGCCGTCATCTGCGTCTGTCGTTGCCGTTGTCGCCGTGCACTTTTACCGATAACACGATAAGTGGAAAACTGTTTTTTATCATGTACAGACACAGATGTGTCTGTACATATAGCCATCATCTGCGTCTGTCGTCGCCGTCGCCATGCACTTTGACCGATAACACGATAAGTGGAAAACTGTTTTTTGTTTTGGCTTGAAACTTACAGAACTGATAAATATTCATAATACGCAGGTTAAGTTAAAAAATCAGCATGATTGGGTCATTTTTAGGGAAGTTATGCTGTTTTTCACTTTTTTCAGCATATATGCAACACTGATAACACGATAAGTGAAAAATCATTTTACCTTTTGCCTTGAAACTTACAGAACTGATGAATATTCATAACACACAGGTTAAGTTTGAAAATCAGCATGATCGGGTCATTTTTAGGGAATTTATGCTGTTTTTTCACTTTTTTCAGCATATATGCAGCACCGATAACACGATAAGTGGAAAACCATTTTACCTTTTGACTTGAAACTTACAGAACTGATGAATATTCATAATACGCAGGTCAAGTTCGAAAATCAGCATGATCGGGTCACTTTTAGGGAATTTATGCTGTTTTTTCACTTTTTTCAGCATATATGCAGCACCGATAACACGATAAGTGGAAAACCATTTTACCTTTTGGCTTGAAACTTACAGAACTGATGAATATTCATAATACGCAGGTCAAGTTCGAAAATCAGCATGATTGGGTCATTTTTAGGGAAGTTATGCTGTTTTTCACTTTTTTCAGCATATATGCAACACTGATAACACGATAAGTGAAAAATCATTTTACCTTTTGCCTTGAAACTTACAGAACTGATGAATATTCATAACACACAGGTTAAGTTTGAAAATCAGCATGATCGGGTCATTTTTAGGGAATTTATGCTGCTTTTCACTTTTTTCAGCATATATGCAACACTGATAACATGATAAGTGAAAAATCATTTTACCTTTTGGCTTGAAACTTGCAGAACTAATGAATATTCATATTACGCAGGTCAAGTTCGAAAATCAGCATGATCGGGTCATTTTTAGGGAAGTTATGCTGTTTTTCACTTTTTTCAGCATATATGCAACACTGATAACCACACACCTTGATTGAACCACACACCTTCTTTACAAATAGCAGACCAATAGAAATAGTTAAACAATACACATACCTTGGGGTAGTCTTTACTAACACAGGATCATTAAAACATTCAATTGAAAATCTCAAGCAAAAAGCACTGAAAGCCATGTTTACCCTAAAGGGAATACTAGCATCGCAAGAAATTTCATCACCTATACTTATCATGAATCTTTTTGACAAGATGATTAAACCCATTCTCTTATATGGATGTGAAATCTGGGCTCAAGAAATCTTCACAGAGAAAAAATTATCATTAAATAAAATAAACAAAATGCCCTTTGAACAAATACATTTAAAGATGTGTAAATGGGCACTTGGTGTGAGAAGGTCAGCTAGCAATAATGCCTGCCGTGCAGAACTTGGGCGTCTCCCATTATACTTGGACATTGTCAAACTAGTATCAAGATACAGTGAAAGGCTGGATAACCTTCCAGAGCAAAGAATTGTCAAGCAAGCGTACAATAGAGAACAAGCAAAAAGGGAGAAAAACTGGTTTTGGACAATGTCAAACTTGGCTACATGTTGGGGATTTAATCATTCAAATTCAACCCTAACTCTCAATAAAATTCACAATGACCAAAATCTAGAAAGTAACATAACCATAACCATCAAAATAAAATCAGATTTTTGGGTATAGTTACACAGAGAGGAAAATAATAAGCTGAGGACATACAGGAAAATTAAACATACTTAAAAATGAATATTTCACGCACCCACAAAAAACTTTTGGCAAAAATGAGAATTAGTGACCATGACCTAGAAATTGAAAAAGGGCGGCATACAAACCCAAAAACACAACTTTCAGACCGTAAATGCCCCCATTGTAATGAGGTAGAAGATGAAATACATTTTTTCCTAAAATGCGCCCATAACAAAATTGAAAGGAAATTGCTGTTTGAATGCATACCAGAGGTAAACTTGCAAGGTCTAACAGACGAGGTCAAACAGCTTGACATCATTCTAAACCCAACCACTGATCAGAGTGCAATTGCAGTGGGAAATTTTGTAAGTAAAATTATGAAAAAGCGTAATTCACTAGAAGTACACAAATGATTTCATACATCTCACCTGCATATTAAGAGAATGTATATAGTGTAACATTATATAAGTATAATTTTTTTCCTCTTTCATTTAGTTTCTATCCTTACTATCTTTCCATATGTATAATGTATAGTAGCTAGAGAGCCTCTAAATGTAAAAACATTTCAGTGCTCAATAAATTATTATTATTATTATTATAGCATGATAAGTGGAAAACCATTTTACCTTTTTGCTTAAAACTTGCAGAACTAATGAATATTCATAAAACGCAGGTCAAGTTTGAAAATCAGCATGATCGGGTCATTTTTAGGGAAGTAATGCGGTTTTTTTTCAATTTTTTCAGCATGTATGCAACACCTTTGTGATATATGATGGTACTGTATGGATGACAGTCTATAAAAATGTCCCTTGGGTGATCACTAATTAAATTAAGGTCTATAAAGTCACTTGCCCACTCATTCATTTTCAATTGGCCATTAAATGAGATTACATAAAACACTCATTGAGATTTCCCTGTAAAGTCCCATAGGTTTAGCTCTCTTAACTGTGTCACAAAATTAGGATTTGGTGATAATTATGCAGATAATGGTGTTTAACATTGCAAATACATTTACAACAAAAAAAATTGTGTTATGCCAACATGCTATAGATGAATAACAGTGCTTAATTTTTCTCAGACTTTTTGGGGTTATTAATATCAAGTTAATACAGCTAGATTAAAAGTTTGAATAGCAGCTTTATTGGAATTTTTTATCTTTTATTTAAAATCTTTTTAAAATTATTTTTCAAACACTAGCATCTTCAAGATGTGATTTTTAACTCCCATCCTCTAGAAGTGCTGTGCATTTTCTGTATTTTTGTATATAATTGTTATTTCTTCAGATTTAATTCTTAGGCATGTTAACAGTCTCATTATGGAACTAATAAGCTATGTAAAAGTGTTGTTTTGACATTTTCTGCTTCTTAACAATATTGTTAGTTGATTATATAAAAATGACGGTAAACCTGTTATTGTGCATTGTGTAATTAAGTATCATAAATGTAAACGGAACTCATCATTGCAGTTTGTCAGATTTTATAATCATTCACTATGTTCAGCATCTGCAAATGGAGCAAATTGGACATTGAAAATTGTTCTATTGATATTTTTCCTATATCAACAATTTTCCTAGTTAGACATTTAAAAATGACAGTTTATTGATTATTTGGTTTTAAAAAAGGTGTTGAAAATGAAAAGAAAATCATTTCAGTACAGTTATCTCTTGTTTACATTTTGGCATTTTGAAAGTGTGACTCTGAACTTCTATGGCCTTGAAGACCTTCCCAAATCACATTTTCTGAATATTCATGATACTTTTTTTTCATAAAAATTTGATGGTCATTATAATGTTAAGTATTATGTTATATTGCATGAAAGTTTAAGAAAACCCTATTTTGGACACTGCTGCCAGGATAGCGATTAAGGGAAAACCATGTTACTTACAATACTGAAACTTACTGAAAAGTTTCATAAGACAGAAGTACAGCTTGTGTTTGAAAACCAGTGTGATTGTTTTCTGTTTTGGAAGCAGTGCAGGTTTATAGAGTGCTATACTGGCATTTTCAAGTTGTGACTTATCACTCCCATCTGCCAGGAGCCCTGTACTCTTACTTTGTAACATTTTCTGTATTTTGTTAATTTACAAGAATGATTCTTAGGATTGACATACAGCCCCCCCCCCAAAAAAAAATTATATATATATATATATATATATATATATATATATATATATATATATATATATATATATATATATATAGATTTTTTTTTTCAATGAGTTTAAGAATTTTTTTTTTGTAATTTTCACTGTACCTCATTTTGGCAATTCCAAAGTTTAACTCTTATCAGCCTGACACCTTAGGGACTATTTCCAGACCCTATCACGCTAACTGTGGATCGATCTATCTCCATGGGAATTCTCGCTAAATTGCAATGAATGTAAGTGGCTTTTTTGTCTGTCACGCCTACTGAAACTGGCATGCCAGAATCCTAAGACTCTCAAACTGAAAGCAATTTAGTGAGAAACCCCTTGGAGTTGGATTGATCCTGTCAGATTGATCTAGGTATGTGAACTCAGTCTAATGCTTGATACACATTTTACTTTCATCCTAATCCAATGTTATGCAGAATTAGAATTTGATGTTGGCTATGCAGTTACAGTAAGCATAATACATAAGTTCATCAGAATTGACAATATCCTGTTTCCTGTGTTTTTATTTACTGGTTTTTGTCTGTACATTTGACAGCTTTGCTGCCTTGTTTTTTTTTTATCTTTATTTTTTATCTGTTATTTGTCAGCTTTGCTGCTTTGTTTAAATTTATTTTTCAAACAGTAGCATCTTCAAGATGTCAATTTTTTATTAGATATGCATAGGTGTTGTATTGACATTTTATGCTTCTTAACATTAATGTTATTTGATAATATAAAAATGAAGGTAAACCTGTCATCGTGTATTGTGAGATGGCTCGTATCATTCACAATGGCAAGACACCATTGACGAAAAGTCACTAATCAAAGGCGAGACACCTTTGCTTACCAACCCCCTACGTCCCTTAATTTTCCTTTTTTTTTTAATCTCAAACTCTGCAGCTGAAGAAGGTAACTTGTTGACCGAAAAGCGCTTTCTGCAACTAGTCCACCCTCCCCCTTCCCTCGTCAGGCAAGACGCCTCTATCGTGCCAATCACGAAATGCCCTTTTCAGGGCACCCTGTGTAGATCGGTATCTATAAATATCATATGATGTAGGTGAGACACCTACTCTCCTATCAGAGACAATCTTTCCTCATAACAAATGCGAGAAGCCTAACACACTCTAAGAGTCCCTCTCTACTCTGCACGGAATGTCCTTTTCAGGACACCCTACATGTATAAGTGACTATAAATCTCATACCAGGCAGGCAGGACACCTACCTTCCTAACAGAGACAATCGTGGCTCATAATAAAGGCGAAAAGCCTAACACACTCTAAGAGGCACTGACTACTCTGCACGGGGTGCTGTAGAAACACACGTCCTCAGAGGCCCAGCTCTGAATCTTGTTATTTTGGTAAAGTGGAATATAAATAGGACATGAACCCACCACCCCCAACACTAAATTGCTATCAGCAGAGTTTTAAATGTCTGTCACACCTACAGAATCAGCTAGAGGTAAAAATAATTACCCCCTAACAGACATTTATTTCAGATATGCACAATAATGAAAGTAGTAATGAATATAAACATTTTAGGACAAGTTTTTCCTGGTGCAACTGGGTTACAATACAAGGATGATGATGGAAGCCCCCCCACGCTTGTCTTGAAGAGGGAAGATACATTTAGAACACCACTTATGGGTTGGAATGTACAGGGAAGGACCTATCAAGTAATCAAAGGTAATGTGGTAAATGGTATTGTAATAACATAAGATATATTCTATGGCAATTTTATGTACAGAAATATTTTTTGAGTCATGCGTTTCCACATTGTATAATCATAGTTAGTATACATGTTAATTTGCATCTGTCCTGTATAGATAATTATAAATCTCTGTAGAGGCCTATAGGTATGCCCGAGACAGATGCATATAACCTGAACTCTAAAGAGTTCTCCCGGTAATCCCTTTACTCCTTCCAGCATATTTTCACGCTAAATTGCATTCGGCCGAGCGTGCACCATAGTTAAATACCCCCTTACAGCTTATAGTAGGCAGGACAGTCGCTTTAGCCTGCTAAGCTGACAGTAATCTAGTGAGACTCTCTACGGGGATATATAAATCTAAAATCAATGTGGATGGGATCTATGACCATGTTCCCATAGTTTTTTAAAAGTTATTCTTGGAAAATGATATGTTCTGTCCCTCCCTTATGAAAAGAAAAACACGTGCACATGCAATTTCTAAGGTTGCCTTAATTTTTTAGTTTAGATAGATCCATCCCCGGGGGAGTCTTACTAGACAGACAACTGTCAGATAATTTGGCTTAAATGCCTGTCACGCCTACTACAAGCTGTAAGGGGGTAATAAACTTGCGTGCACGATCGGCTGACTGCAATTTAGTGTGAACCCCAAGGTGTTAGGTCCATGTAGTAAGATCCATCTAAATCTCTGGGAATGCCCTCTAAAACAATGATGTTGAACACACATTTTTTAGGCTTTTTGTAGAAAAATCCTCCTAAATGATTTCATATAATTATTGGTGGATACATTAATATAACATCATTCTAAACATGGCTTAAAAGTCGATCCTGCATGAAAATTATTGATACTTATATAGTGATTATTTTTCAAAATACTGAAACAATCTAGTGAAAAGGAGTAAATTTTCCACTGTAGTAACATAGCTGGTTAACAATTAATGTGTGAATGACCTCATTACATGGTTCTTTTTAAGTAAAACTAACCATTTCAGTACCATATGTACATGCATTTTCTTTCAGAAACCTCTTTAGATGTTTTTGCTGGCTTTAGGGCAGAAAGAGAACAAAATAGACGAACGTTCTTTAGAACAGAAAGACGTCCTGCCTTGCCAGGAACTGAGGCAGGTCCAAGCAGCAGACCAGCTTTTTCTACAAAATCTGTAACTGTAAGTCATGTTAACAGCACTGCCCTGAGTTGTTCATTTTTTAACTTAGATTGTACATAGATACTGTTCATGTTAATTAAATTTAAATATTGCAGAGGAGAAGAATATATTTTGACCAATTTAGGTGATTATTTATAAAATATTCTAGCATAGTAATGTGTATTTATGGTCATTAATTAACATCATAAGTACTTGGGATCATGAAAGTATATATAAGAACCTAATACAGACAATTTCACAAGGATGAATTTTATGTTGGAAATGCCAAAAAATTCAGATTAGGCAGGAATGTGGTGTACTATCCCTTAATTTCTATTTATATATAAAAAAGTAGCAACAATTTTTTGTTGTGAGACATGTGTGTACCATTTTTTTCGTAATCACAGTGCACTTCATTTTTTTAGTTGGCTGTAGGGATTGGTGAGAAAACTGGTGGTTTTTTTGTGCCAATATCTGCAAGAAACAAAAGAAAAGTAGGCGGAACAGTTAATATTACAGTTGAAGCAGCAACAGCAAATGCAGGAGAAATCACAAGCAAAGCATTACAAAAATTTGAAGAAACTAACTGCCGATTTGACAAGAATGAAAAGTGGATACTTGCATATCCCGACGGAAGTCAAGTGGTTGATCTACCAGATAAATCGGCACCTTTCAATCTTAAAGCATATAAAGAATACCTCAGTATGGAATATCGGCGCATTAGGCTATACCTTACTGTGAAGGATGGTGAGTATTACTATTACTTGTTCTCATCTTTAATATCATTCCCTGTAAGTGCCAAACCAAATATTAATAAAAACTATAAAATTGAGCATCATTAATTATTGTTAATTATTGCTTGCAAATATTTTGGTTAAGTTCAGTCTATATAAATGTGTCAAACTGAATGTTTGTTACACATCATATTTGCTGAGATGCTTAAGATTAATTAGACAGGTGTATTTCAAGTGACATAATCAATTTAAATGTAAATTTTAGGTGTTTTAAGAATTTTCACCCCACAAAATGTATTTTGATCTTCACTCCTTATTAATGGAGTTGCATAGTTTGGAAAAGCTTCTTTTAAAAATGATCAGATGATTAATATCTAATTACATAAATACAATATCAATACAAATGGCAAACAGATTTATTGTTTTAGATTTAATGATTTTTGCATCCCAGCTGGTCTGAAAAGTTCATACCGAACAAGGTTTACCTTGATTTATTTTATAAATTGTCAAAGCTTATGATAGTTAGTGTGGCTTGCTTATGTCCATACCAATATACATGCGGTATTGTTAAGCTGTTTGAATATAAAGATTTTTTCAGCCAATTATTATGTTGTTTGACAGCTTTGTCAAGTTGGTTTTAAACTGTATTTTCAAACAAGCACATATTAAAATATTAACAATTAACCTTGCAGTTCCAAGCAGCAGTAGCAGTAGCAGTAGTTCCAGTAGTCCTAGCAACAGCAGCAGTAACAGTAGCAGTAGCAGTAGTTCTGAGGTAAGACCGTTACACTGTTTTCAGATATTTGCCAAGTATCAGCATGTGGTTAAAATGATGGGCCTTATGACCAGAAGAGGTTGGAGCAAATGTGTGTTATCTGTAACTGTTCCCTTTTTTATACACCTTAATTTATTACTATGCCACATTTGTAGAATTAAAGGGATAAGAACTCTTCGTATGAGATCTATATTTCACAATGAAAACAATGTAAACAACTCATATATAAATAATATTTTATGTTGTACCTCAAAAATAGCTGATATCTGAGCCTGTCTTCAGACCACGTGACCTCCATTGATGGCTATACTCTTTTAGGAAAAAACATTAAATGTAAAAATGGAATCATTAACCATTGGTTAGTATGAGAAAATTGTTGTTTCCTCCAGGAAAATTCATTTTTTGGCCAAAAAGAAGATTTATTATCACTTAAAGCCTACTTGCCATTCACTTTTTATGTGAATTAACTAGTAAATGTACCAATACATGTAGAAGGAATTAACAAGATAAAGCTGTGTTTACAGGAGGAGGATGCCACACAAGTACACAGTGAGGAGGCAGACAATATAGGAAATGAAGATGATGTGGAGACTGGCACTCCTACAGTAAGTGAAACTAATATAGAGGGAAACTGCAACAGATGTCTCTATTAATATTGTACCTGTTTACATAATACAGATTGACATTAACATGAAATGTTTCACAAAATAATTAATAGTTTGATTGATAAATAAATTCTAGTGTTAAAATTGTGTTGAGTTAGTAAATGTACTTGCTTCAAATGGGTGACTTTAAGTGGTAACCAGTGGCTGATCCAGGGTTATTAGGGAAAGACTGTGGATGCGAAGCCCAATTCACCTCCCCCCCCCCCACCCAAGCACACACACACACCACAACCTGAATTTTTTTCATAGGACAACAATTATGTGCCATGTAATTGTTACAGTTTTGAACTATGATTCACTTAGTCCAAATGTTATTTTCAATAGGGGACCAGAAATTAAAGGGGGGGGGGGAGCTTAACCTATCATATTATTCCTAACAGTCTCAAAGGACTGATTGTAATTAAGCAGGAATCATATCAATCATATCAATTAAGTAATGTGGATATATAAGCTGTAAGGAAGGATGGATTAATTAGGAAGGATGTGGAAGTCTTGAGTGTACAAGTTTAGTATTATTGTTACAATTCTTTTCAAAATTTGCCTATGTGAAAGAGTTACATGCCCCATGAATGACACGAGTGTGTATTACATCACAGCAACAGTCAGTGGGGTATGTAGCCAGTTGTGACCCTAAATTTGAAATAAGGGTGAGTGAGTGTCCATTCCTTTTTTTTTTTATTACAGGTTACTTTCAGGAATACAAGTGAGGATGTAATGGCTGATAGAGATGTAAGTATATATTAAAGTTTAGTAGTATGATGTTCGGTTTGTGTTGATATATCATAACTGTCACATTAGTAACATTTTATTTGGATATGATAAAAAGGCTTTTTGTTTCTGATATCTGTTTTATTTATATTACATACAATTTTAGTAATGGTCACTTAATATTTTAGTATGCCTTTATTTAATTGATTGTGTACACAAAACCGAATCAGTATATATAATAAAAATATATATTTTTCAGTTATATTTCCATAGCGATGATTCAAGTTCAGCCAATTTGACAGTCACTCAAAGGTAATAAATTTTTGTCTGCACCTGTTGTGAATAAATTAGGTTTAATTCACTCATTCTTTTCTTAAAAATTGTAATAAATTCTTAAGAAATTGTATAATTAAAAAAAGTGGAATAAGTTGGGTAATAGTTGAAAATTTCTTAGGGGACATTTAAAACAGAGGATTGAAACGTGGATTGATTAGTCCATGGCTAACATATGGATTGCATTTGAAAGCAGGATGCAAGATCAACAATAAGGTACTGAAGAGCAATGAGGGTTATTGTAAAGTGATTTGCAGTATCTTGTGATCACGGTCTGTGCCCTGAATACCCCACGGCGTAATTACAGGCAGCGTACGTGAGCCAGTTATTTCCAAAGCTGTAATTAATTCTCGGCACTGCTCACAGGAGCAGCAGCCATTAGATAAGGTTTTCTCTTATGTCAGCATATATTCAACACTGAATATACATTTTAAGAAAAACCAATAGTCGTATTGTCTAGAAAATCATTGGATTGATCAATATTAGAAAAAGTACAGGTAAATTCAAAATTCGGCCATCATCAGTAATATTTGTTTGCAATATTTTGCATATTTTGATAACTCTTGTTGATTGCATTTTATAGAGCTTGTCAAACACAAGACTGGCGTGGTGGTGTCACTTTTTGTGGGGGTTCCATATGAATGCCCTTACTCTAACTAATGATACAATATCTGAATCACCTCTCTGATCCTCTAGTTATTTTCTGTGTTATGTCTTTACCACTTTGTTATCTTGTAAACAACATACATGTAAGCTTATTAGGCTAATAGCATATTTTTTTTAACCTATATACCCATAGTATTTTTTTTTCTTAATTTTAGTCTTTCAATCCCAAGTGGAGTAATGGAAATAGAGGAGAAAATAGATTCGACAATTGGGAAGATTGTCCAAAGAACTTGTCAATTACTGTGAGTGAAAGCAAGTGTAATTTTACTTTATGCCTCAATATATAGTGATACACTAACATTTTGGCAGATATTTATAGGGATTGTCCCATAATCAGTGTTTAATTAGTATGTAGCAGGGAATCCCTACCTATATTTTGTCAGAAAATATGCACTGTAGCTATCATAAATTCTATAATTTTTTTGTTATGCTTATATCAAAATAAACCATGTCATTTGGTTTGGTTTTATGCAAAGAGGGGATTTGGATTAAAATGAAAGTATTTGAAAGGATATTATCATATTTATTTATTGGTTTGCAGTAAAACTTATACACAAAATACATATTCGTTTTTCAGAGAAGATGAAGTGAACCCTGAAAAAATTCTCAGGGTTTACAGTAGTGAATACCTGGAGGGGCGCAATATGGATACAGTGGAAATTGATACTGATGAAACCACAACATATGAACGCACAGAACTTTTTATAAGTAGATTTACTGTGTGGGAAGATGCGCTTGAGCAATTACTGTCGATAGACAACCTACGGTATCCCTTGTATGTTTCCTTTCACGGCGAGGAGGCCATAGATTATGGTGGGCCAAGGCGAGAATTTTTACAAATCATGGTCACCGAAACCAAAAACAGGCTCTTCAGAGAAGAAAATGGTGTTGTCACCCTCCTGGAAGATGATTTTTTGTGCGCTTCACAACAGTATTTTTTGGGTGGACTAATTTGTGGTATGTACAATGCATTAGGAATACTATTTTGAAAAAAGAATAAATCTAGGTATTGGATTAAAAAAATTAAATGATGAACCTGGGTTGGGTAACAAGCATATGAAAATAGCATGTCCATCAGCATAAAATCAATTTGGTTGATGAAAATAAAATATACATTAGCAATAATAATTCAAAGTTTAAAATATTGCATAGTATGGATTGAAATATATTTTATCTATTAGTTATATAAGAGGGAGATCCAGAATTATTTGAATGGTGGGGGTCCATGGTATTTAAAAAGGAGAACTGTGTTTTTGGTATATATAATGTAGTAAAAATTCTTATTCCATGAAGTGAATATTTAGTTAATTTTTTTCACAACTCCCATGCCCCCTCTAAATCTGCCACTATATTTGTACATTTGAAATTTTTATATTTTCTATTAAATTATTACATTGTCATATGAACAGTTTATCCTTAATTAGCCATGGTACGTCACTTAAGTAAATAAGCAATAATTCATTGCAACAATAGAAACAACCTGCAAACAAATACAATAAATCAGCTGAAATGTGTGTGTGTGTGTGTGTGCAGGTCAACTTTTGTTATAGAAAGATATATAGATGTATAGATATATTAAACATATTAAACATTTTACAGGACTTAGTATGCTGCAAGGTGGACCGTGTCCAACCTTTGTGGAATATATATTAGACAAGGAAAGCAAACACCACAAACAGTTTATGTCTGGACTAAGAAGGGTGGGGATTATACAGGTAAATGTATATATTTCAAGTGAAAAAGGACTTTTTAAACTTTCTGTTTCAAAAATGACTTAGTCTTACAATAAATAAATACTGCTTCAAAATGCCGAAGTTACAGAATATATGATAATGCTATTGTCCAGCAGTTTGAACACAGTTTACACAGTTGCTGAAAGTGTAGACTGACCGTTTATGACATTTATTTATAAACAAACCTATTTATAAATTTAATATGCAGTTACACATCTATGGTACTGCTTTATTGTTCATTAAATCCTATTGCATATTCATTTCTTTGTTAATATTTCTAACAATATCATTAATGAAAACAACTCTTCAACTTTAATTGTAGTTGATGGAAAAACTCCCCACCCTGAGAATGATTTTCAAGGAGTCAAATGCTAGCCTCACTTTCCCCAAGATACAGAGGCTTCTTAAAGCAGAATTCTCTGCACCTCAATCTTCCAGGCGCAGAGAAGAAGAACATGTGTATGGGCAGTTTTTAAGATATCTGAGGGAAGTGGCAGGTAATAATAAAGTATATCATACAATAAAAATGTGATAAATAGTTATTGCATGAGGAGCAAATGGTTTCCCAATAAAGTAACCTGTGCACAGTTGATAAGTACAACCTATAACCTCCCGATGGTCAGTCAACATATATCAATATATATATAAACATTACAAGCTTTGTTTCTGTCACTGTCTCTTTTTGTAAAATAAGATAATCTACAACATAGATATTGAGTATAAGGTAAATGCAACATTAATTAAATTTCAATTAATGCTGAAGATTATAATAAAGAGTGTTTTTTTTCTTTCTCAGCAGGTAGAAGAAAGAGTGTGACGTTAGGGCATATTCTAGCCTTCTGCACAGGTGCAAGGGAAATCCCCTCACTGGGATTTCCAAGTGACATAACTCTGACATTTTCAATTGGAACAGAATCCATGTTGCCAACAGCCAGCACATGTATAATGCAAATGAATTTAAAGATTCCAGCTCTGGGAGTGGAGAGGCCCCCCCAGGAATTCATTTACAATTTGTGGGACTTGGCTTTCTCAAACACCTTTTTTGGCCTTTGTTAAAAAGACATATAAAATCATGTTTTTGTTTGCTTCTTTGTAAGTGAGTTCAGGGTATATAATATGAAGAGCTCTTTTTTTGGATGTTCTCTAAGGCTTTAGATTGCTGTGTGCTAATTCCAGCATGCCATAGCTGACAAACGTACTCATGTGTTGGTGTGAGATTGCTTTTATAAATTTGTAAGAGTTCATATCTCGGCACCCCAGCGTGTTTGACCATGCATGAGAAATACAGTCTAGAGGCAGCTTTTGACAGAATTTTTTTCTATATGTAAGTCCCATTTCAAATTAGAACTGATATGAACTCCCAGCAGTTTGGCAGGTGGAACTTGTTCGATTTTTATACCATCAATTATTAGGTTATCAGGTACAGTTGGTTCTTTACTGAAACAGATAAACAGTTCAACAGTTTATTTAGGATTAGTTAGCATGTTATTTTGTTTTGTCCATTCATGTAGTTTCGAGGCTGCTATGGGAAGTTTAGATTGTGTAGGTTTGGCACCTTGTTCTATTTCCCTTGGAGATGGTTGGTGAACTGTCTCACAAACTGTAGTGTCATCCACATACTTTACTGCTGGTAAAAACATTCCATGTCATTTATCATTGTGATGAAAAGGAGAGGTCCTAATTTTGAATATGGCACCATTGTGACATTACTGATCCACACTTGATCCATTGTTGTCTATTAAGTAAAAAGGCATGGACCCATCTGAGTAATACTGGAGGTACTCCATAGCTGCAGAGCTTGCCTAGCAATATAAGTTGAAATTGTGGTCTATTAAATCAAATGTTTTCAAAAATCAAGTAAAAAAACCCGAGCCCCATGAGTGTCACTGGCCTTGGCCCAGGTGTTAAATAGCTCGATTAAGGCCATTGTGTGGAGGAACCTTTAACATTGCCAACTGATCTTTCTTAATATGTGGTCCTAGTATCTCCCACAGCCATGTAAAATGAATGCAATTCCTTGCTGAGGATAGGTGTTAGGGAAACAGGTCTTGAATCATTTTCCACGCTCAGTGCTGGTTTAGTTTTAGGCAGTGGCACAACATTGGCACATTTCCAGATTGTTGGTGGCTTTCCTTGACTTATGGTATTGTTCCAGATTGCACATGCTGGTGCACCGAGAACTCCAGCAGTCTTTGAGAATCCAGTTCGGTATATTATTAGGGCCCGGGAATGTTAATATCATGTAAGTCCATCTCATCTAAGAGATCTAGGTGAGAAGTAATGGACTGGAAGAAGTTGTTGATGTTTTGTGCAAGTGCTTCCATATCCCCCTCATGGAGATGGTTGGCCATGGTGGTCAAAGAGGCACTGTTTTTAGATTTACCCATGATGTTGTTGATACCTTTCCATCATCTTTTTTCCACAAAGTTTTTTGCCGAGGCACAATACCTAATGTACATTCTGTGATTTTGTGGTATTTTATGTGATGTGATATTTACTGAAAGTTGAAAATTTTGTATGCTGTATTTCCAATTGAAAGGTATGATGCACTTAGACATTAAGTACTTTTTTGTTTATACATACAAGTGTTCAGTTTTTTATGCAAAGTTAATATTTTATAAACTGTTTACAGTAGTCAAAACTTAAGTAGATTAGTATATTTTTGCATGAATACTACATGTTAGTAGTATATTGTATTTTTGTTGAGTTGGAAAATTATGCTAGCTGTTTATTCAATTGTTTGGATGTACAAAAGCTCACTTTTTTTATTGTAAAAATATATTTTATAATCTGTTTACTTATTGAACCATGTACTAATCTACTAAACATTTGACTATAGTAATTCTTAACATTTTACAAATTGAAAGAGTTTTTGAGTGTTATTTCATATGTATATTAGCACTAGATTATATTTTTGAGGAGTTGGAAAATTTTATAATCTGTTTACTATAGTCAAATATTTAGTAGATAAGTACATGGTTCAATATTTTTGCACGAATACTAGTGCTCATATTTTTCATTTATACTTTGTGCAATGTGTTTTTTTTTCTCAGCCAAAAATATAAATAAAAGTGATATAAAAATGACCCAATTCTCAGCTGTTTCATAAATGTCCTATACACATTACTCTTCTTTTAACCCTTCTTTATACACAATATTGTCGCCCATGTTCAGCAAAAACAGCACACTTGTATAATTTTATCACAGCTGGATAAATTCTTTGCCATGTTCTTATCCATTATACTTTGAAGGAAAAGGAGGGGCAAATGGCTGTTTTTAATAGGCTAAAAACTATCTATTTCACCCTGGATATACACACCTCCCCCTAAATAAAAAGTCATATCTTCACAGGCAAGATTAAGCATGTTGATTTTTTACATGAAAGCATTATTTGCCTTTCTCTTGGCTAAATAATTGTTATCATGTAATACAGTTGAAGCTCAACAATCATAAAAGTAGGCCTACTTTTTTAAAAGCACTCACATCATTAGCTTTGTGATTCAAATAAATAAAGGTGGGTGGGGTCCTGGCAGGAGATTATTACAAAGAGAGGGGTTATGCTTGAGGGGGACGCCTTCATGAAATCAAAATGATCTAATATCATCCAACCGCTTCATCTGTCAAAACAATGGTATACTAGATAGTTTACTTTGGTAAAACACTGAAGGTATATGATAAAGAGGTCCGAAAGGGAATGTACCTGAGATAAAAAACTTTGTACATTTAGCTTTGTGCTAAGACTTCTCTATATTCAAGTAGGATAAACAAGTTATAAAAGAAAAATTGGAAATATGTGCATTCGTTGATACATTAGTCTAGTGGGTGGCCTTTTTTAAAAAGAACATAAACATTTAATTACCACAATGTCAAATAAAAAGGGTCTTGATACAGTCCCTCTGTTTCAATTAATTGGACGTGACATGTAAGAGTTGTCTGAAAGTAACATGAGCCCTTTAGCTTAATAGGGTTTCAACTGACCCATGTCCAATAGTACATGTCGCGCGCGTCTGTGTGGAGATAGATTTTGTTGGAGGTTTTGTTAGAGTTGAAAGCGACATGACTCTCAATGTCGCGCGCGTCTGTGTGGAGATAGATTTTGTTGGAGGTTTTGTTAGAGTTGAAAGCGCCATGACTCTCAAGGTCACGTCAAGTTCGTTTATAAAGTTCTGCTTATTTAACTGCGAAAACCACACGAGCCAAGTCGGTTTCGTGTGTAATAACTTTGTCATTTAAAAGAATAAATTCCACGGTAAAATACAAACGCGACTTGGCACAAGGCAATCTCGCATGTGTGGAACCTGTGTGTTACGAAATAAGCACAATTATGTCAATTTCGCGTTTTATAAGTTGCACAATAGAAGACGAATGCGGCGCAGGCCTATTCAATATCGCATCTATGGGTCTCAGTAAATGACGAACAAATCATGATAATGTGTATTTCGAATTTTTGAACATAGCCATTTGAAGCTCAAAAATGCACAGTAACAGACGAACGCGACATGGGTCGTGTCAATCTCGCATCTAACGCGTTCAGTTAGTGGCGAAAGAGACACAGCCATGTCTTTTTCGGCTCTCAAAGCTCTGTAGTAAAAGACGAACTCGGCATAGGCCTTGTCGTTTTCGCATGTAAAGGGGCGTCTGAAAGACGCACGCGCAGGCTCCTATGGGCCATGGTAGCTTCGCGCATTGTATTCGATCGCGACTGACTTGAATAAAGAATCGCAAAGGTATTTTGGCCAAGTATCGGAAAAACATTAAAGGGAGCAATGCGTCCAGCAAGTATTGGATAATAAGAACAATGGATGGGTGTGCCAGGGGGATTACATCAACTGAATAAATTATGTACAAGAATCGAGTGTGTCGGAATCTCAGGCGCTGAGTGATTTATGTATTCATTTATTTATTTATTGATTAATTAATTAATTATTTTATTCATAGTGTAACGCTAAACTATATTCACTTCAAGAATACCTTTAATCTTAAAGGGATAATAACTCTTCGTATAAGATCTATATTTCACAATAAAAACATTGTGAATAACTCATAGAAATATAATATATTCTGTTTTACCAAAAAAAAAAAAACGGCAGTTATAGCTATTATTCTGATATCTGAGCTTGTCCTTAGACTAAGTGACCTCCATTGATGACTATACTCTGTTAAAATCTCTTAAAAGATTTCAACAAAAAAAACAAACTTTTTAGAAAAAACCAGGGACTAACTTTGAATGTAAAAATGGATTCATTAACCATTGGTAAGTATGGGATAATTGTTGTTTACTCCAGGAAAATTCATTTTTTGGCCGAAACGAAGAGTTATTATCCCTTTAATTGAAACTTAAAATGCTGTTCTCCCCTTCTTTAAGAGTAGCCTAGGTCTCTTTCAATTAGAGGGAGTTTTTATCTTTTTTTATTTTATTTATTTATTTATTTATTGATTTATTTATTATTATTATTATTATTATTATTTTTATTTATTTTTTTTTTTTGCAAGTTAACTTCGCTTTGTTGATGCTGTCTTTGCCAACATCAATGCTTTTTACTGATACTGAATCAGTATCGGGGACCGTGTGCGTCAGTTCTTCAAACTCAGGGTGGGCTGAGCGTACGTTAAGAGAGTACTGGTCAGTGTCACAGATGTGGAAACCAACATGACAGTTGGTGCCCCAAACCGAGGGTGAAAACGAAGGGTCTAGTCTGATAATGTTGGCATAAAGGAATAAAGGAATACCCAGACGAGCGGGGGGTGGGGGTGGGGGGGGGGGACATACTTAAAGATTTGTTGAGTTAATTGGTAACATTTAATATATTTATTTTAATAAAAAAGATGTTTTATACTCGTGGTGTTTTATTCCAAACTAGAGGTTGTTGATCCATTTGAACACTCAAAACGGGATATTGATTGGCGTAATTTTGGCGACAGTGCTAGTTTTTCCTTATCTATTTACTCAAGCCACAACTATGTCACGACCTATGAAAATGACCTCACAAGATTCAATTACGTGCGCACCTGTCGAGGCAGCCAAGATGGCAGATGGTGACTCTATTCCGGTTTGCCTGGACGACGTAGAGGCAATTGCATTGAAAAAGATGTCTAAAAATGCCTACGATCACTATAGAAGTGGTGCCGATGATCAACAGACTCTCGGGGACAACAGGGCCGCTTTCAAGAGGTAGAATTATCAGAATTGCTATGTGGTAAACCATGCCCGTAGCCAGGGGTTTCGGGCGGGTTGGGGTTGTCGAACGAACCGCCCATTTTGTCGGGAAGAGGTCCCCTTTGGGTAAAATGATTTCTAGGTACACGAAATTTTCATGGTAAGAGGTCCATTTATTTTCAGAAAAAGAATAACCCTTTTGAAATTGCTGGCTATTCGGGCCTGTAAGTGAATGGTGTAGTATTACTGACAGCTACGTGCAGTTAAAGTGATGGTATGACACAGTGCAGTGATGCGTATTGAACCGTTTAAAATCACGTGGCTCTGTGAACGCATAATGGTGTGATGATGTTTTTTTTTTCTTCGAAAATGGCTATTAACTCACTGTTCACCTTTTTAGAAAAGATATCTCACAAGTGGCTGAACCCGTCAACCCTAGGTGCAATTTTGCTGCGGCATTTTTTTTTATAAATTTCTGGTCTACTACATACACCAAGTGCGAGTTTTCCCGAAGGAGTAACATCTCTTTAAAAAGCACAATTTCACGAATTGGGTTATTAACGGTATAAATGAAAGAAGAAAGGAATTTATTAAAAGACAAAGAAATTGATTAAATTTTTAAAAAATTCAGGAAAGAACGCACAAATGATAAATAATTACACCCCCTCGCTCATTTCTAAAAGAACAAAGTTACCGTGAAAGAGATTTTTTATGGTGGCTAGATAAGATTATAAAATAAAATTATTCTTAACTTAGAGACAAAATAACATCATCCAAACCCAATTAAGAACTTTTTCGCAAATGATGTTTTTATCTGTTGATTTCTACTTATCTAGATATCGACTGAGGCCAATGTTTCTGCGTCGAGACGTCTCCACGCGAGATCTCGTCACCACCATACAGGGCGTGCCAGTAGATTTCCCAGTCGGCATCGCGCCAACTGCCGTACAGCGCATGGCGCACCCGGACGGAGAAGTGGCAACAGCCAGAGGTTTAAAAAAAAAAAAAAAAAAAAAAAGAAAAAAAAACGTGACCCGTTTATTATGCAGGCTTTATAAACGATGTAGATTTTTGTGGTTTGCTGCCGCTGATTTATATAAACTTAAGTGCGATTTCATTGTCCGACCACATGCTAAGATTCTTTTTAAACCGCGAAGGTTTAGAATTTAAACTTAGAATTCAAAAAGCTAGAATTGTATCATTCGTTTGATATCTCCAAAGGAAAGCAATTACCATCACGCATATGAAAAATGCATGTATTTATTTATTTGTTTACATGTACCAAAATATATTTTAGCTGCAGCGTCAGTGCGTTCTTGCATGATCCTCAGTACATATGCTACCTCCACAATGGAAGCGGTCGCCGACGCCACACCAGATGGCCTGCGCTGGTTTCAGCTCTACGTTTTTAAAAACCAAAAACAGACGGAGGATCTTATACGTAGAGCTGAGCAGAGCGGCTACAGGGCATTGGTGCTGACCATTGACTGCTACCATTCAGGAATGAAACGAGCCGATATCAGAAACAAGTTTACTTTGCCAAAGCACCTAAGGTACAGTGATGATTCTACCACCGCTTTCTTAGAGCAATATATTTATTCATTTATTTATTTATTTATTTATTTATTTATTTATTTATTTATTTAGTTAGTTTGTTAGTTAGTTAGTTATTTAATTAGTTAGTTAGTTATTGAAGAAGAAAAAGTCTGTTACTAATAGTAAGTGTTATTAAATATTATATACCAATGCATAAAAATAAATAGCAGCAATGGTAAATGTATATTTATCCCTTTACAGAACTGAGAATTTATCCGACGACGGAAAGCCATATGACGGAGTGTGTGGACTTGGATTTGCACCGTTGTTATGGAGTGATGTGAAGAAGTTGAAAAGTTTCACAAAACTCCCTGTGGTTGTTAAAGGTGTTCTCACAGGTAGAGATCGATCTGTCCACACTGTAATAATAATCTAAATGTTAACAAGTTGTTTAGAGTCTTACAATGTACGTTAGTCATTCAAGTGAGATAATAATAATAATAATAATGGAAACTGGGTAACTTAGAAACTTGTGAGAGGTATCATTTCTATGATGTTCAAAGGCATGGCCAATTATTTTTTAAAAAAGTTAAGAAGTTAACATTTTTTCCAACTTCAAAGGGGAACTTTCGTTCGTTTACCTCCAGGAACTTAACACTTATACTTATTGCGGTAGTTGAGAGCACATCCATTGCACAACAAGGCATGACATTGGCTCTGTCTTGCAGTGCAGAAACCACCAAACAATTCCCCCATTGACCACCATACTAGCATATGCCTGCACAATGGCACGAGCAGAATACTTTGGAGAAACATTGCCTTATCCTCCTGAACAGCAGACACATTGAAATAAAATATATCATGACCAAACAAATATCTTACAGATTGCACTCCAACATGTACACCCCTCTTTGTTTGTTTTATTTTGCATATTATATTGTTCTTAAAAGATTCATCCATTGAAACATCCATTCGCTTATATATTCATTTATTAAATCATTTTGTCTTAATGCTTGTGCACTTCTGTTTGTTTGTTTTATTCTGCATATTATATTGTTCTTAATATGAAACATCCATTGGCTTATATATCCATTTATTTAATTATTTTGTCTGAATGCTAGGTGAAGACGCCGTCAGGGCAGTAGAGAGTGGTGTAGACGGGATCATGGTATCAAACCATGGAGGGCGTCAGCTCGACGGTGTGCCTGCCTCGGTAAAAATTGGAAGAAAGTCCTCTTTGACACACACATACACACACACACACACACGCACACACACGAAGATAGATAGATAGATAGATAGATAGATAGATAGATAGATAGATAGATAGAAAAAGAAAGAAAGAAACAAAGAACATTTTGGTGGAATTTGGTACTGCCATAGTCAACATAATATTCACCACTGACATGTTCTGCATAGTTGTCTTTCTTTTTAATTCATGTCTCGTAAATGTCTCGGTGTCGTTTCTGTACTCTTATGGCCCTAATATCCACTCTACTTAACTGTATGTTAGAAATATTTCCGATACGCATTGGCGCCTCTAAACCTCTAAACCTAGGCGTAACATATTTGGCTCACATCCACACGTTATATATGTTCTAATTTTTTCTTTCTGTATTTGGTTTTGTCTGCATAGATAGACGTGTTGTCCGAGGTTGTCCAAGCTGTCCAGGGGCGGTGTGAGGTCTACCTAGACGGTGGGGTTAGGTCAGGGACCGATGTTCTTAAAGCTTTGGCGCTTGGCGCACGCGCAGTCTTTATCGGCCGACCTGCGCTGTACGGATTGGCTTACAATGTGAGGATGTAACAGTCACATATATAATTACACCTCGATTGTTTTATTTAAGTGTTTTAATTCATTCATATGTGACATGTATGTTACATGAGCAAATTTAGACAGCATTAGGTTGGAAATACAGTTGACTTCTCTGTCTCTCTCGTGAATTTACCTTTTTATACAACATTTATGTATTATCAACTTGTGCACCCTCCAAGTAAAACTATAATTCCATCAGTATTTGCCAGTGAAGTCTCCTTTACGGTTAAGCATTCTCGAGACCGTCCTGCCCCATCCCTGCGTCCCCTTCCGACCCCTCCTATTGTGATGGCCAATGGAGTATCTACTGGGGAACAGATACGCTGTAATAAAGCCCACCGGAATCACAGAACTTGTTTTGACACTTCTTTGAGGATGCCCCGCTACAAGTCCAAGAAAACACTCTCAGTGGCGCCCTACTCTTCTAGTGGCTCCACCTGCCGTACCCTACACACACCACAGATCATCTAATACATGTATGATGGGTTATTTTAGGGGGAAGCAGGCGTGAAATTGGTTCTACAGATGTTGAGAGATGAACTCAGCTTGGCAATGGCTCTAGCAGGTATAATCCAGATAAAGTACCGGCAACTCCTATGTGTTTGTTTAAATAACAATTATTCACACAGATATGTATTGAGATAAAGAGGTTTTCTTTTTAAATTACAAGCTTGTTCACAGTCATCATCTTAGATTTTTTTCTTCCCTGCTTTTAATGGGTGAGGTAGCTGTTGATAACCCCGTATTTTTCGCTGACCTTTAATTATATATATTATACATAGTAGTTTGTCTTATTGTTTGATTTGGCCACAAGTTGTGGATTTAAGATTTTCTACGGTTCTTAGCAGATTATTTTTCTACAATTGTGCTAATATTTTAAGTATCTGTTTATTCTCTTTTATAGGCTGTGCCAGCATCGGGGATATCAAGCGTTCTTTAGTTGTCCACGAGAGTCATTATCTGCAACCAAAGCTGTAATTTCCATTATACCCATACTTATTTATTTATTTATTTATTTATTTATTTATTTATTTATTTATTTATTATACACATGGTGTAATATGTATTTTATATAAGTCTTTGTCATCCAGTGTTACCTAGGGGACATATTCCTAATTAAAAAGTGTTATTGTTACAAACAAGATGCCCTCAGCAAAGACACTTGGGAGCATAATATAATTCTGATTTGTTCAGAATTACCCATGTGCCATAGCTTGGAGTTCTCCGTAAGGTGATGTAAAGCAGACTCTGGTTGGTGCATCCTATCTTATCGGGTACCAATAGGAAAGAGTGTCTCTCGGAGATAAGGAGGCAAACTTTGCGGTTGTGATGACGATGTGATGTGATTCTCAGTAATTATGTATATTAGCTTTGCACCGAGTAACCCCCTGATTTGCTGACGACCTGTTGACCAATGTCAAATTGCTTACTGAAACCACGGAGAACCAGAGTTAATAACTGGTGATTTCACCACTTTAAATAGCACCCAACTTTTACATAATCAGGGACATGTATGAAAGGTACAAGATCTTTTTAATAATCTTTTAAAGACGTTTATATAGCAAGTCTTGTTAAGCTCTCAAAGAGAACCGTATGGAAGATAAGTGTACATTTAACATGTTTTACCCTCCTTAGATAAAGTTTATTATTATTATTATTATTATTATTATTATTATTATTATTATTATTATTATGCTATGTATATGTCGTTTTTCTAAATGTAGGTGATTTTTACAATCATGATTAACAATTAAGGGTTCTTTCCTTAACATACTTAGAACAGGAGAGTTTATTACTTACTAAGGAAGTTTATTACTGTATTCAAACTTATGAATGTTAACACATGAATTGGACAACAAAGTAATTTATTTATCCACATCATGGAAGTACGAAACCCAACACCACTAATGAAGTACCATATTTCTGTAGAACTGAATCATGGGCAAAAATTTAAAATATGTACAGTTCGTTAAGACATAACAACTGCATAAATCTAACAATCGGTTGATTATTTTGGAAGAAAGGTAAAATATTAGTGTGATGATGTCCGTATGTACTGTACCAGAGGTAAACTAAAGAAGAAAGAAAAAGACAGAAAAAAGCAAAAACAAAAATGAGGAAACGTCTAGTAACTAAACAGTGCATATACTCAGTGAAATAATGTTATGACAAAATCCAGATTTTCCATACGCACGATATCAGCTAATGTGCAACCAAGGCATTCTGCCGTATGTTCAACAACATGTTCGGAAAATTCCAACACCTGCACAATAAATCCCAACGACAAAGACATTTACGGAAACACTGACGGAAAGAGTGTCTTATAAATATTTTGAGCGAGGTACGTCAGGCGGTTTCCGGTGCTCGGGTCTGGTACCACATTGGAGTACGTGCGGAAGAAGGTTGGAAGCAAATCACGGACGAGGCCTTGGTAGAACAAAGTAGAACAAGGGGATACTTTAGTCTTTGTATCATTTTATTTTTTACATTCTTCATTTTTTTTTTGATCGTTATTATTAAGTACAGCCTGTCTTCTTCCTGGTCGTAGTCTGCGTTTAAGAGATATCATCTAAATTATTCAAAGATATGGGATTTTCACCCTTAGTTAAGAGAAAAGAAAACAGTTATTTTCACTTGCAGGAGTCATTATACCCTTGTGATAACTGTCAATCAACCACAAGTTATACGTGTACACCCGGCGGTGTCAGGCATTTTAATGTAAATTAAAATGTCCCATCAATGCCAGATATATTTCGGTAAACTGGTAAAAAATACTGAGTCTCCACGAAGTGTGAATAAAATGGTTCATATATTCATATTTCACAAAAATAAAAAGTTGGTCAGAGTTATTGATACTGCGTCAACTTTGGAAACTCGGGAGATTGAAATAATAATTGAGAATTGTATTAAAATATCGTTGACGGTCTCTATAGACCGATTATTGCTATTTAGATCCAAGACAATTGCACACCATCTCTGGAAAATTGAAATAATAATAGAGAATTATGATAATAGTTATAACGCTATTTCTAGATGGGCGTTATAGTTTCGAACGACTGGTCATGACTCTAAACGTACATTAGTATTGTTAACGGTCTCTATAGACCGATTATTGCTACTTAGATCAAGACAATTGCACACAACAGCTTTACGGAAGCACGAAAATAATTTAAAGGGATAACAACTTTTCACGTGGGATTCAAAATCCTATAATATATACATTGTTAACAACACCTAGAAATGTAATAAATCACATTTTACCACCAAAACAGCGGTGAATTTTGGAATTAGCCTGTTTTTACCTTCTTTATTTTTTGTGGTCATTCTTTATGGAGAAACATTTAAAAAATACACGTAGAACGTCACTCTCTAGGAAATTAGTAAGGATGTAATTAAAGGTTTTCATGATTTTCAGTCGAATCCTACACATTTTTATAATTTCAGGGGTTCAGAACAGGAAACCCTATAATTTACATAGTAAAATTACTGGATTCAATATACTTGATGTTTTATAGGGGCGTCATTGTTGATCGTTCGATTTCATTGTTTACCTATTCATTTATTTACTCATTTATTAATAATTTAGTTAGATGGGGGTTTTAATTCAATATTTGTTATTTTACGTAAGGTGTCTACACACTTAGGAGGACGCTCAGTCAAGAAGAGAAGAAATCTGAAATTATGTTTAATATTACATAACATCCACATAAATCATGATGTAGTATAAATCTATTCTGCACATGCAGTCGCTATTTTGCTGAAAGTTTGGGTCGTATACATTCACTTTTATCATAACGGCAGAGAGTTGAAATACGCATATACAGGTATAATGCTAAACATCTGTTTCAGGTTCATAGTGTCTACATTAAATAATGGAGTGATGATGAAGATAGCGGTCGAACTACATTGCGATGATTATGTTTTACAATTCTATGAAAATGCACATATAAAGATGAAACACACTATATCGAGTAAGATGTATTTCTTTTTTTTTTCTGTACATTAAGGTGCAATCCTGCAGTTCACATTTACCCAAGGCTGCTGAACGTGCAACATTAATCTAAACTTAAACGGCATACCAGAAGCATGCAGACGCACGGGTAAAATGATGCTTAATATTGTTTGTTTCCCACTATATGACTCATCTTGCATTTGCATACTCCGGATATTCAATATATAAAATATCAGCTATTTTCCAATAATGATAAAAGGCATTTAATGTTTAACAACACGCACAGGCAATCCCCGATTTGTGTGCACAACAAATCCCGACGATAAAGGCAGTTACGGAAACACCGACGGAAAGAGTGTCTTATAAATATTTTGAGCGAGGTACGTCAGGCGGTCTCCGGTGCTTGGGTCTGGTACCACATTGGAGTACGTGCGGAAGAATGTTGGAAGCAAATCACGGACGAGGCCTTGGTAGAACAAAGTACTCCCGTTCACGAGTGGCGTGTTCACAGGTGGACCTGCAAAAGACACGTGACATAAACACGTGACGTATTGAACAAGGTGTTGACAGCTTAGTCGTAGATTGTACAGGTAGGGATTCCATTATGCGGATAAACTGTTGAAGCTTACTACGAGGAATGTGATAATAATCTAAAAAAATTATATGAATACATCCATACCACATTTTAAAATTTTTTGTCAATCTTTAATATCAAACGTAGCTGACTTAATCGTTTGGATGTGGATCTCATACAGGTCTCCAAAACAAAACAAAATAAATAAATAAATAAATAAATAAATAAATAATACAAAAAAAACCTAAGGGACCACGTTTACTCGTTGAAACTTACTTGTGTTAAGAACTGCGCATTCGTCAACGTTGCAGTAGTAGATAGGCGTAATGTCCACGGTGAACCGGTCGTTAAAACTGCATATGAGACTTGTTATTGGCTGCAATAAAAAAGTTTTAAAAAGGAGTTTGAAAAATACGAATGATGATTATTATCATCGTAGGCAAATCCAAAAGACGCCGCTGCTTTGGCAGTTATCCTCTGCAATTGCTTACATGAGGGTACACTGTAGCAGGATAGGTTGTGGGAAGCAGGGTAACAAATGGATAAATGTTTTCAGTATAAAAGTGAAAGAACACAACAGATAAATAATAATAAATAAATAAATAAAAATATGAAAAAGAATGTGCTTACCGTGATAAAACGTGCTATGTCTGAGGTAATCCCGAAGTTGAACTGCGGTGGGATATCTGTATTGGCAAGGCTGGCAACGCCAAGGCAGTCCGTCGCCCTTAGGTTGCAATCTGTGTCCGTGGTGCATGGAGAGCCTTCAACTATATATATTTTTTACGAAAATCAGAACATTATGTATAAACAACAAAAAACAACTATATTGATTTGAAATAAATTATCAAAATAATGATTATAACTGGACTAAAACAACACCAACAATAACCATAATAATAATAATAACAATTACATGAAAGGCAATTATGTGTTTTGTTATCATTGAATGTTGTAACAAGGTATAATAAATCATAACAATAATAATGATAAATACTTGTGACGCATTCGGAAACAAACGTCGCATCCACTACTGGACTAGGAAAAACGGAGGTAGGAAGTGTAAACGGAAAAGACCCCGGTGGGCACATACAACGGAATCCAGTGGCGGTGAAGGCAAGGAACAGCGGGTTAAATGTACAGATGGGAGGCACAGCGTTACTGCCAAGTAACCCGTCTGGTATACACTCCATCTGCGTGCTTGCATTCTGGTATGCGTTTGGTACAGTGCACTCGCTGAATACAGTATTGCCTGAAAAGTTAAGAAGTAAAATAATTAATGGTGAACGTTTGCGACATTTACAATGCCAAAATAAATAAAACTGACTATGGCGGCAACGACTATGTCATATACAGTAGGTGTGAACTGAACTGAGTAAACTATGGCACTTTTATGTATATGATTAAACACATTCGTTCAGGATATCTTAAACCATTTTTGTTCAGCTAATTCTCTGTGAGCGACTCACCCATGTTGACTTTGAATTCCACAACGTTTTGAGTCTTAATTAAGACAGTAATAACAGTAAGTACACGACTTGTTGAAAAACTTGTTAGAATCCTTAATTTATCCACACGCCAGCTAGGTACGGCAGCAGTACAAATGACGATATGGAGGGGAGACATCGGTCCTTATATTATTAATTTTTTTTTAATTTGTCACAGTTTTTCTTGATCGTTATTATAAAGTGCAGCCGGTCATCTTTCTCGCCGTACCCTGCGTTTAAGAGATGTTATCCAAAATTATTCGAAGATACGGAGTTAGCACCCTTAGCTCAGTGAAAAGTAAATAGTTGTGTTTATCACTTTCAGGAATTATTACCGTCGTGCATCAACCACAGGATATACATGAACGCCCGGCAGTGTCATGTATAAACATACCGAAAACGCATGTTTTACTTGGTAAAATGGTCGAAAATAACTGCACAAGGTGTGCATGTAATGGTTCTTTTTTTCATATCTAACACAAATCAAGAAGATGGTGACTGTTATTGCTTCTGAGTAAGCGTTTTCTGTTGGAAATATGGTAAAATTGCAGTAATAATTGTGGGTGTTGATCAGAATCCGCATAATTCACTTTAAAAGATTAAAGGCTTTGAATATTGCAGATATATCTTTGTAAGTCTTATATTACTCCTTTTTTTTCAATTTCTTATCGTTCTCTTATCATTTTTTTCTGGATGTGGTTATTCTGTAGGAAAAAACATTTTTTGAAATGGAACGTCACTTCCTGATAAGGCCACACTTTTTTATTTTTATGGATGACATCCTCTGGGTACCCCAAAATCAGTGCGAGAGGGCGAAAAAAAAAACAGTCTAAAAAAAAAAAATACTGCTTAAGTAAAGGAATGCTGTCAGTACATAGCTGGAAACACAAATTTTACCACAGAAACACGTATCAAACTAACAATACAGGCCCATAGCCAGGGGGGTTCGGGGGGTTCGAAAGAACCGCCCCTTTTGCTGGGAAAAGGTCCACTCTGGGTAAAATTTGATCTAGGTACATGGTGTTTTTTTATGGGAAAAGGTCCACTTTTTCAGAAAAAGAACCCCCTTTTTGAAATTGCTGGCTACGGGCCTGCAATATGTCTTTATCCATGCTCTCAAAATATTAAAGCATTGTGAATACTTCGTAGAAATGTAAAAAAAAAGTCATGAATAGATATACCTCATATTACCAAATCTATTTAAGGTTATTTCATGCATTCTTAATATTTAATAAAAAATTTATATTTTGTATCTTCTTGATTAAGCGTCCTCTTTCTCATCGCGTAACTCCGCCTTAAGTAAGTAGTAAATGACTACATGTATATAGTAATATAGTAAATAATAAGTAAATATTGAATTACAAACTCCATCTAACTAAATGATTGAATGAATGAATAAATGAATGAATAGATAAACAATGAAATAACACCTTTACACTAGTGCTATTTTACTAATGTAACCCAGCTTATATGAACGTTAAACCATTGTTATAAAACATGGATATTGAAACCGGTATGTTAACAATGCAAAATCTAGGGTTTCGCAGTAAGAACTCGAGATCTTCTCATAAACCTGTGGCCAGAAATATCAAAATGCGCCGAACACGACTGAAAATCATCAAAAACTGCCATAAGTTACCATCCAAAGTTAGTTAGGCCACACTTTTTTATTTTTATGGATGANGAAAAGCGGTCGCTTTGCCGTCAAATTCATCTCTAGGATCACCTTCAAATCACACAACAATAAAAGTCATAAAGAGAACGGGCGCCGTCGTTCTGGATTGGTATGCCATTGATATTGGGCATGGAGATATCACCTTTTTACAATTGTGCGAAAGGCTGGCGGCAGCCAGCAATTATCGCCCGAAAACTTTCTGTGACATTCTGTACAAAGCAGCACATTAATACCAGGTTTTCTGTAGCGAAAAAAGGGTCGACAAGGGCGTCGAGGTATTTGGTGGGCTGAAGGTCGGACAGGCCACCTGACAGTTTGGCTGCTTCGTGTGAGTTGAAGTAGACAAAATGGCATCGTCCGAAATGACCTTTAATAGATTTGGTAGTATTAAGCATATCTTTGCATCATTTTTTATACATTTCTGTGAAGTGTTCAAAATGCTTTAATATTCTGAGAATACAAATAAAGACACACTGTTTGATTGATATTTGTTTTATTGATTGCTATATTTTTTTAATTTTTATTAAATATTAAGAAACGATGAAACATACCTCGTAAATTAAGATATACACTGATGCTCATAAGTTAAGCAACACCCCGATTTTTTCAAAAGTTTCTTCTGTCATGATCATTATTTCACTTGTTGGTGGGATTATGCATATTTCTTTCATATTTTATAAATAACTTATTCATGTTGAATATTTCGGTTAAAGAAATACACCACATAGCTTTCTGTAATAATCAAAATAACTTTATTAACCAAACGGTACTAAAATATGCCAAACCATGTGTCAAAAAAGTATGCTCACACAGCATAAAGTACGTGCTGATTAAAACAGCTTATTATGAAAAAATAAAGTTCAATCATCTAAGAATTAGTTTTAATAAAAGAAGACTGTAGATAATAGACGATTTATCGTCTATTATGCAATAAATGTCGGGTGTGCCTTCCCTGGTTTTGAACAACAGCTTCAAATTGTCTCCTGCAACTTGCCACCAAATTCTGCCAATCTTGCTTTGGGAGCCGGTTCCATTTTTCATTTACTGCCTGCTGGACCTCTCTAATGTTTCTAACTGGAGGTTGTCTCCCATTTACTGCCCTGTCAATCATATCCTAAACATGTTCGATTACATTGAGAATTGGTAAATATGCAGGCCAATCCAAATGTGAGATACCGTGCTGTTGCAGCGCGTCTTGCACGAACCGTGCTTTTTGGATAGGCGCATTGTCCTGCACCAAAATGATTTTTCTTCCTGGATTTGCTTGAATGTGTGATTGCATGCGCCCCAATGGTATTTCGTCTCTGTATTGTTGACCAGGGTACCTCCCTTGATTGACGTACAGTGGCAATTCTTCATCATATGAGAAACCGCACCATGCTATAACGGATACTTCACCTACCTGAACACGCAGAAGAACACAATCATCCTGAAATGCTTGGTTTGGACGTCTCCAGACGCCTAGCCGACCATCTGCATACTTCAAAGTGAATCTGGTCTCCGCAGTCCACAGAACCTTTTGCCCATCCCATTCCATCCTGAGATTCCATCTTTCTCGGTATCTGGCTCATGTCTATCTTATTTGCTTGTGTCTATTGGTCAACTGTGGCTTTTGACGAGGTCTTTTAGATGGAAGTTTAGCTTCTAAAAGATGCTTGTTGACTGTTTGTCTTCTGATTCAAGCCCTTCCTAATCCAGGACAGATGTTCCTCAGTTGTTTGGCCGATATGAACTGGTCCTGGTGGCATAATTGAACCAGATATCTTCATCTCTTGGGTCGGTTAATATTGGTCTACCAGAAAGAGGCTTGACCAATACATGATGAGTTTGGTGCCATTTTGTTACCAGCTTGGACACTTGACTTGGTGCTATTTTTTGTTGCCTTGCAATCTGTCTCTTTGGCACCCCAGCACGATGGCTTCCCATTATTTGCCATCTGATTACCTCGTTGAGTCCTCTTCTAACCATTGGTTGGTCCAAAATAACAAATTGTGCTCATGAAACTAGCCAAACTGGAAGCACCTTATGGCATGGCCAAACTGTGTTCTTCGCAAGTGGCACCCCCACTGCATATTCCACCGTGTCCAACAGTAAATAGTAATCTAATGTCACGGTCCAGTAAGTCAAAGTAAAAACAAGAGAAATATCTAGCTACTGTACAAATTTTGCCTCAATAAAAATTTTGGTTGCTGACAAATTCGAGAAATAAGAAAGTGTTGCTTAACTTATGAGCATCAGTGTATATATCTATTTCGAACATGGAGATGTTATTTTCGGAATGTTTGGACCGTATACATTTACTCATCATAGCTGAAATATGCGTGCACAGGTATAAAATGCTAAACAACTGTTTCAGGTTCATAGTATTTGCCTAAAATAATGGAAAGATGACAAAGATGAACAGCCGAACTAAACTGTGGTTATTTTGTTTTACACTACTATGAAAATGCACATATAACGATGAAAGGCTCCATATCAAACAATATGTACATTTTGAACATAGAGGTGCAAGCCGTGGTTCACATTAATTCAGACTTGCTGCCGGGACGACAAAATCTGAGGCAACGCCAAGGCAGTCCGTCGCCCTAAGGTTGCAATCTGCGTCCGTTGAGCATGGAGAGCCTTCAACTTGGAATGTAGATTTTAACTCATTTAAAACGTACAAACATTCGTCGTGCTTTAAAAATTAATATTTTACAATAAATACCAGGCCTACCTAACACCAGATTCGACACCGAATGATCCTGAATTCACCGGTATATCGGACCACAATACCCGTTTTCAAGGTATGTATCAGTACGCACTTCTCAGTTTCTAACGCGACACCGTTCTTGCCTAGTACGCGCTGTGATAGTGATGATTTTCAGCGGGTTTGCAAAGTAGTGTATCTCATCTCAAATTTTCTTCCGATAAAATTTTCTGAAACTGTGAAATGCGTACTGACGCACACCTTGAAAACGGGTAGTGTGGTCCGATCTACCGGTGAATTCAGGATCATTAGGTGCCGAGCCTGGTAGTTGGGTAGGCCTGATAACAGGAAAGTAACAACAATAACGACAAATATTATTATTATTATTATTATTATTATTATTGAATGGAAGGTGTTACAGCGTGATTTAAATTATTTTGGTTTTCCACAGGTATTTCCTTACACACTATGAGACCGTTCATATGATTCACTCCAAGCGCAGCCAAGAATTAATTACAGCTTTGGAAGTAACTGGGTCGCGCTGCCAGTAATTACGCCGCGGGGTATTCAGGGCACAGACCGTGATCACAAGATACCGCGAATAGAAAATAGATTTTTAGAAAATAGATTTTTCATATGAACGGTCCCATAGTATAACTAATAAAAATTAAATGATAAAGATACAGTGTATGATAATATAAGTGATGACACTTACTATTGAAGCAGACTGTCACAACCTCTGCAGGCGGTGCATTAGGTATAGCAAAGCTCGGAAAAATGAATGGCCACGTCCCCGGCGGGCACAGGCAGCGGAATCCAGAGGCGGAGAAGAGCAGGAAGAGCGGGTTAAAGGTACAAACGGGACTTGTAGAGGCGCTGCCACATTGTGCATTCCGTCGCCGTGGTTATGTTCTGGTAAGCGTTTGGTAGAGTACACTCACTGAATAGGGTATTGCCTGGAAAGTAGACAAGCCAATTAATGATTTGATAGGGGGTTTTATGATATTTGCCATTCCTCTCCAACCCCGAAAAGTTCATTTATACGTAATTAATTATCATAAAATTGATTTTAGTCACGATATATTCCAGTACTCTTCTCAATTATTTACAGATTCACATGTTAATTTTATATTCAGTAAGTTAAATCCATAATGATTTTCACTTTGGCTTGGCATTGGTCCAAGCGGCCTTCACTGGACAAATATTAATCAACCTATGTTAGTGTGTGTGTAGTGTGTTTTCGTTAATTCTTTCTTATACTACGTGAGATGGAGAAAATATGAATAAATATTACATCACATGCAAAAGCTTCTCTACGAGCGACTGACCCATGGTATATTGGCAGAAAACTTCACAGCTGTTTGAAACGTTAGGAAATAACAATGCAGTACAAACTGAAAACTTGCTGGAATCCTCAATTTATCCGCACTTGGCCTAGCTATAGAAGTGATGCAAATGAAGACATCGGTGGAGAGACATCGGAGACACCTTCATTATTCTAATTATCATAGGACGCATTCAAAGCAGCGCACTAATTATTCCACGGGTCAAATATGGCCGACCCACTTGAATACTTCCCCATGGCGAATATATCCAATCTCTATTCGCGGGTTACACGGCAAGGTATTTAGTCGGTCGACATATCTGGCGCGCGGAGTAGTTAGTCCACTGTTCGGAATGCTGCCTTATATATTCATCATAATTGTGGTCAACCAGTCATGCTATCATTTAAGAGATGCTATCTAAAATTATTCGCAGACATTCAATTACAGTGCCCAGCTCGAGGGAAAGTAATAGCTATAATAAGCACTCGCAGGAGTCTTCACCGTTGTGATAACAGTCTATCAACCACAAGATATACATGAACGTCCGGCAGTGTCGTGCATTAATATCCCGTTACGCCTCGTACTTCGGTAAGCATGAATTCCATCTTCTAATGTGTGTAATTCACTCTTAAATTGTCATTTTACCATCTTAGTACATTGAATATTTTAGTTCCTCAACTATGAGGGGCACTGTCATTACGTAATGCTCCATATATGAATAAATCAGCATCATCATTATTATTTCTAGTTAACCCGTCTAGATAATAGACAATTGGTATTACAAGATTTCTTATGATGATTAACCTATATTTATTGAAAATCCAGCATCTGCGCGACTTGTAAAGGAGCATGTACTGTAGTGAACCACTAATAGTACCGATAGTCTTCCAAATATGCATATCTCATGTATGCAAATTCAGAAGACTATTTGTGGTTCACTACACATAAATGTGTACCTTGTATTATGGCTTAACATTCTATCAATTACAGTAAATAAATAGTTGTCGGTTAAATAGGTTTAAAAAAGATTAAGCTCCTTAATTTTTTTTGGTAAAAAAGGGAGATATGTGTAGGGAACCACTAATAGTAATGATAGTCTTCTAAATTTGCATAAATGAGATATGCACATTTGTTTTAGCTTTAATTATCCAAATGTATATAAAGACATGCCATGCTGCATGTCAGTTATGGAAATTCATTTAAAATTTAAATTAAGAGTATAAAAGCAGCGACAGATAGACAGAGAGAGATATAGAGAGCCATATAGATAAACATGTAGATGGACGTTGTGAGATAGAGACACATATTATGATACATATCGTGAGAGAGAGAGATGGAGAGAGAGATGGAGAGAGAGAGAAAAGATACCTGAGCTTTACACTTAAATAAACCATGTAGCAGAAAACTATACCTGCCTGTCTCAGTTGTCTTACTGGTGAAAAGTAAATCAAAGAACCTGAATAACCAACCTGCTGGTTATTACAATACGAGTCACAGCAGTGTGAACCAAAAATAAATAATTGCGTAATATAACAGTTTATTTCTACAAATTAAAAGTTTAATAAGTATGCACATTCCTGCTATTTAACATCCAGAATACACAAATACCTTAAAATAAGCATACAACATTCCTCTTCTATGCATAATATTTACATAAATACATTCTTAATGAGACAGTTTTGAGGAATAGTCTATAAATATGTACAGCATGCTTCAATTAATGAAGTAATTAATTTACTGTATCAAGGGCATCTATAGAAAATAATATTTCTAGGTGAATCATGACATTTCATGGGGATTGATCGACCACAATTCAAAGTGATAGTAAAATCAAACTAGGTAAATACACAAAAATGCCCATCTAGCTGTTTTACCTTGCCCCAAACTTAAAACTTTCTCTTACGACCTTTTGACTTTAGGAAGATCGCCATGAAAGGAAGCCATGCATCGTATTATCCAAATACGATGTCAAACAAAATATAGTTCGCTGTGGAAAGGAATGTCAATTTCTAAGCCACTTTTTATTTATACCGTACAGTTCAATGGTTTATGATTACATATGTTATTTGTGGCTTACATCTAGCACCGTTCTACAGTACATATACATTTCAGCAGTATCCGTGTATGGCAAACTTTGAAAGGGTGGGCGATTTATTTGAACATAATCAAATATTCAAAGACATATGCTTCAACACCTTTTCGACACAGACATGCTTTCATTGTTGCATTTGTATATAACAATGTCCGGTGCTCTCAGATGAAACGTTTCACAAATAAATGAAACCTTACCTTACCAATAATAACAACAATAATACCACCAATTTTTACTAGTTATCATCTTTCTGTAAAGTTCATAGTAAAATAGTAGACAACGAATTCTCAAAAATTAAATATTATCTATACACGTAATCAAAGGCAACAGATTATGATAACTGAGATTAAATATTTCGACTATCCGATAATATATACTGCTTGTGAAAGAACAAGTGAGAAACAGACAACGAAGAAAAAAGAATAAAAAGACATAAACTAAGAGAAAGAGAAGTTGAAACATCCAGCGCATGTAATAAGACCTTAACTGTAATCAACGAGGTAAAAACAACGGTATTATTTACATATTCAATAAACATAATACGCTATAAGCTACTGTATGTTTTAGACATGGGATATTTCCAATGGCACTTGTACTCAACGCAGGAATCGGCGCAGCCATTTACTATGGCGGAAACAGTTTCCTAAAGACCGTCGTGTAGATATTTTGAGCGAGGTACGTCAGGCGGTTCCCAGTACTCGGATCTGGCACCACATTGGGATATGTTGAGAATAAAGACGGAAAGAAATCTCTGACAAGACCTTCGTAGAAAAGAATACTTCCGTTCACAACTGGCGCATTCTCCAGAGGACCTGCAAAAACCATTGAAAAAGACATTTGATACAGTAAGAGAACGAAGGTGATGATTATGTACCAGGAATCTATATAAAACTACCATAACACATAAACTATTGGAACTCTCTGTAATAAATTAATAAATAATTTGGTGCATTCCACTATATATCCACATTAATGAATCATGGCAGCTTTTTCTATACTGCTCCTGCAGCAGTGGAGTCAACGCCTTCCATTCCCTCAATATCACTAATGTTTTCCAAGGCTGTTATGGGATGTATTTAAATCATATCATGCTTTTCTAACATATTTCTCTTATCGGCTTCTTCTAATGCTCATCTTCTTAACTCTTTGTTACCAAATGAAAAATAGATTTTGTTGACTTTGAGGTGTAACTTAAACTAATGCCCAAATAATATAAATGGGAATATGAAGGCGGCGGCCCTGTCATTAAAGAGCACGATAACATCTTAAAACTCACTCGTGTCGTATTCCACGCAGCTGCCTGCGTTGCAATAGTAGACGGGCGTGACATCAACGGTGTAGCGATCATTGAAACTGCAAATCACATTAGTTATCGCCTGAAATTTAAAAAAAAATGGATGGAATGTAACAATGCATAGGTTCACAAAATGCATGCTATGATTATACATAACACAAGTGCATCCATACAAATATGTCATTCACAACTCCTTTACGTTTTCAAAACATAATGGCTGGTTTACCTTGGACTTTGCCTGCAGACAAGGTCCTTGAGCATGGGCAACATTACGAAATTATCTTCATGTTTTGAGGGAGTGATTAATTTGGTTTATGCAATGGCATGGCTACTTTTTTTGTGAGTCGTATAAGAAACTAATTAAAGTGGTTTATATGCTTTATAGGAAATCCACGCTTGCTTCATATGTGACTATACTGGAAATACTGACCAAGTTGTGACACAGACTTTATCCGATGTGCTTGTTGCGACAATAATATCTTGATTGCGTGTTAATGTGTGTCTTTCTTACCTACCAACATACAGGTAGTCCACCGAAGCGGAAAATTTGCCTTGTCGATCATATCTTCCAAAATATTTTAAACATTAGAAAACGTGCCAAGGAACCATGTTACTCTTTTAACCCACCCATCAACCACTGGAGGTACGCTTTTGCAAATATGCTAATATATTTTCCAGTATATGCAACTCTAACTTGTACACCGAGTCACAGGGGAGTGATTGTACGTGATAGAAGGGTCAGTTCCCTTTAATATGCACAGGTAAGACTTGCCCTAGATTTTGACCCACTCGCGTCAGGCTAACCCTAACCTGTATAACTAAATGGAGGGTGGACTCTGTTGCACGCGCCCTGCTTCGTCACACCGGTTCTAAATTAAGAGAAAATAAAAAAAAAATGAAAAATTTATAAAGATAAATTGAAAAAGAAAGGCTGAGAAGACCTTACCGTTAGGAAACTTGCAATGTCCGAGGATATCCCTCCCAGGAATTCAGAGGGAGAGCCCAAACTAGGACGAGTTGGAATGCCAAGACAGTCCGTCGCCCTAACGTTGCAGTCGTCGTTGGTTATGCAGAGAGAACCAGAAACTGAAACATTTCACAGAAATTTTAAATATATATATATATATATATATATATATATATATATATATATATATATATATATATACTAAAATCTATCTGGATTAAACAGAACTTTTTTTTTTTGTAAGATGGTGTAAATACAAAAGAAAGATATAGGGTATACCATATCCATGTAACATAAGATTAGGTCACAACCATCATGTCAAATTGTGCTTGCATTATAGAAATAAGAAAGAAAAGCGATGATGACAACGAAAGCAACACAATAACTTGATAAATGTGCATTTTACACCAATAATAATAGTAATAATAATAAAAGCTTAGAAATAATTTGCTTTTTTATATTTCCCTTTGCTCTGAATCCATGTTTTACGTTTAATAATAATAATAATAATAATAATAATAATAATTACTTGGAAAACACGCCGACACCGCCGTGGATGCTCTGCTAACATAAGAGAAAGGGAATATGAACGGGTACGACCCCAGTGGGCACATACAACGGTATCCAGAGGTCGTGAAGAAGAGGAAGAACGGATTGAACGTACAGATTGGAGACACCGTGTCTGCCACGCTGCATAGCGTCTCTGTGCTTAGATTCTTATAAGCGTTCGCTACAGTGCACTCGGAGAATAGAGTATTACCTGGAAAGTAAAATAATTATTACACGAGGAAGGTTTACATTTGTCATGAATTGCTAAGAGAAAATAACTTCCACTCAATCCCATTTCTTCATAAATTTACATTTAATTACACGATTTTTTACGCTTTTTTATCGTTTATCTACCTCTTGATAAATGAGATAAAGAGTGTATTCCCTAATATTCTTAATATCATATAATATAACAGCAATTTATATTCTTACGTGATGCATTCCACTAAGATTTCGAAACGTCTTACAAGTTAGGCGTCATTATCAAAAAAAAAAAAAAATACAAAAAAAAATAGTTGTACATAATTCCGTCCGTTAATAATCATAGAAACTGATTAAAACGCTGCAGTGGCGACCAACATGCATGAAATGTTTATTAACTGCGATAAAAAGATTAATATATATTTCCAGATGCTGATTGAGAAAGATAAGTGGCGCCAGTGGACTTACTGCAGACATTATCTCAATCTGCTCGGGTCGTAAATTTTTTCACAACTCAATCGAAGTAACGAGGTCTAATTAAAACGTTTTGATATTTATGTCCATATCATGAATAATAACTTTCAATTTCCAAATTAAGGGATCTTGCCGTTATTTTTACAGACATTACAAATGTTTTCAAAAACTTTATTGTGAAATTTTCGAATCGTATAATGCTTATCCATTACACTTTCGTTACGGACTTCTAAAATTCTCAATCTTATTTATTCTTTAATGCCAAGGGGACGTTTAAAGTCCGTTGAATTCTTGTGCGGAGCTAAAACCAATGCCCATTAATTAACATGTACCTGTTAACAGAAATATCAACGAAGAGACCAACCTTACTACAGACCATATTAACCCCTTAAAACTCACTTGTGGTGAATTCAGCACAGGCCCCAGCATTGCAGTAGTAGACCACAGTGACATCCAAGGTATTGCGACCATTGAAGCTGCACATCACACTAGCTATTGGCTAGAATAAGTAAAAAGAAAAAATAATAGACAGCATAAGACATTTTTCTAAAAGAATGGCTGGTTTAGCTGTTTCTACTTTACGAGTGCCAAATGGTAATGTGATTTTACAAGATACAATGTACCACTGATTGTGCTTAGTTTCGATGTAACAGGAATGGAAGTCCGCTAGGAACCGTAGTCCCATTCCCATTACTTTGTACAGGGGGACATTTGTCCCATATACTAACCCCAATACTCCAATTAACCCTGACCTGTACTAATCATACATGTATGTTAGTCCCGACTTCCATTCCTAGGACTACCATTCCTGTCAAACCGGAGTTAACACTTAAGAAGATACTTACCGTCAGCACCCCACTAGCAATGTCTGAAGTGATCCCGGTAACGCCGAGACAGTCCGTCGCACTGGGATTGCAATCGGCGTTCGTTCTACAGGTGGCTAGAAAAGTAGAACGTCTTTTGCATTTTGTACGAACAAGGTCGCGATTTTGCACGTATGAGTACGTATGGATGCGTGCTTACATGCGTTAATGTGTGTGTGTGTGTGTGTGTGTGTGTGTGTGTATGTGTGTGTAAAGGAGGGAAATACCGCGGTAATTGAACTGAATTGAATTGAAAAGAAAAGACCTATTGTTTATTATCAGGTAGCATCAAATACGATAATATGAAACAGAGATGATTTTTTTTATTAACGATTGGCTTCAGTCCTATGGACCGAAAAACATTTTAAAATGAAAGCTGGAAGAGTTACATAGATTTAAAGTACTCTCCATTACGTGGCTAATCAAGGGTGCGTTATCTACTCATCACCCATTCAGTTCTTAATAATTCCTCCTAAAGGTGGACATCACTTACGTCAAAATGCCCTAAATGTGTCAAAAGAGCCTTTCCCTTTTCTTTTATGTAAGACAATTATCTAGATTTTAGTGAAATAAAACAGAACATACAGAAAAAAATTCGCTTTTTCGGCGTTATATTCACCACCCCTTACAGGGGTATATAAATAGATTTTAGACTTAAAAATATAAAAACTTACGTGTCTCACAGAGTGTCCCGGTGAAGGACGGTGTGCAGATGCACGTGAACTGACCGTCCATACTACTACACGTTCCATTATTTAAGCAGGGTGAGTCCAACAAGCAGGGGTCATCTGCAACAAAATACTATATTATCTTATATGGTAAAAACATTGTGATAAATGATATATGCATAAAACGTTTTCAGGTTACGGGGAAAACAGGCCTGCTGGGATGATCCAGATCGTGTGGTTATGAGAAGAGAGGTCAAAACGTGTATACTAGATGAATTGAATTCAATCAGTATTGTCACCCGTTTTAAAACCATCTTGAATTCGTGCCACATATTACATATACATAGTATGAGAAAATATGTTAGTAGACGGTCCCAAGTGACTGATTTCTGTTGCTTTTCAATGATTTTCTGATCGATGCACCATAAAATATGAGCAGTATTTAAGTCACTTGTTCCCACAAGATCGCGTGTTATTTCGCGCCACTGGTCTCGATCTGTATCTGTTGATACCGGTGTGAAAGGATTGGTTATAGAAACCGTAGTCCATTCCTCCTTTACTTTGTACAGGTGACAATGGTCCCATATACAGTGCCGCCGGAATCTCCCCTTACTTACCCTCCGGGTCGCTGCGGGTTGTACGGACGGCCTGGCTCGGTAACTATGGAAATAACATTGTCATCCATACGCTGTTTGGTTTCTGTTAACAATAGTCCCATACCCTGCCCGTCGGGCAATTATCGTGACAAACTTTCTGCTAACAAAAGAGCCTAACCCTAGCTCGCTGAGATAAAGATCGAAGGTGAGCGTGGTCGCAATTAAGTGTTCGTCCAAGAGTTAATTGACCTTTAATGCGCGGTGGCTTCACTCTACTTTGATCACTCTACTCAGATACGGAGATTTTAAGTATAAGAACTTGCCAACAGTGATTTTTAAAAGTCGCTTTACCAAAAAGATTCGGTGATGACAGCAATTTTCGTGTACATTGTACTATGAATTGATTAAATTTACATAGAGTTTAATAAATGAATTTATGAATTTATTAAAGATCAAATAAAACACTACTTGTACATGTAATATTTATTAGGCTTCAAACTGTCTTTCCTATATACATGTTATTAACAAGATTGAAATTTATTTTTATAGTATGTCCTTATATATCTATTAGTTTTGTTCATAGACGAAATGCATTTTTTCCAAAAAGACTTGTCAGTTGTTTCAGTGATAAACATTTTGTTAGCCATATCTTTAATATAGTTCAGTCTATATTTGCATATAGGATCTCTCTCATCTACACCCGTAACATTTCTGTCCTTTCGTATTCGTTCATCAATCGTAAACAACCTTCCCATCAACTGAACGCAAAAGTTGCCTGGGGAACTGGCCCGTTGTCGAATTTCGAATATTTCTTTATTTGACAAGGCGACGGGTGGCCGGCCGAAAGACTGATTCCTTGATTCTGTAGGACACAAAGTAGGAACTGTTTCTCTATCATTGTTTGATATGTAATTCAAAACGATAGGAATAGTTCATCTTTACGATCTAAAGCCCAAACTTAACCAAAAGCCTTCTTCATACTTAAACGCATCAAAAGAAATTAATTTAAAAAACTGGATTACAATCTCTCGGGCTAACTTCACTGGTTGGCACGTGTCATCTCACATTAATTAACAATCAGTTCAGGTTAGCTTTATTCATGCTGGGTAAACACAGTAATTAAGCCCTGACTATTACATAATCACTACTGTGTGACACGCGTCGTCTAAAATTAATGTTAACATTGCGATGACGCTCTTCAATCCAAACTAATCAATTGCACATAATTCTAAATCAACTGACACGTGTCAACAGGATTGTTTGTGTATCTGGACTTCCTAAATGGCCAATAAGTATTTTGTTTAATATGACCTGTTTATGTCACTGATTTCCATGCCATCGTGTCACCTGCCAAGTGAACGGTATAAATCGACACTCAAATTTTCCAAATCATCACAATTCCAAGATGCCTCTTAGCGATTACGTGCGTCTGCGTATCATCGCCCTCCGAGAACAAGGGGTGCGAATTAAAAACATAACCGCACAAATGGAAAATGAAGGCCATAAAGTGTCGCGACAAGCCATTTACTATGCGTTAAAGAAATACGACGAAGGGCTTGGTATTGCAGATAAGCCACGAAGTGGACGTCCCTCAAAGGTTGACCTGCGCCACATGAACGTTATAGACGAGGAGATGACCATATTAACGCAGAAAAGTGTATTATACAGTAATAAATATATAAATCACCTAAAGAAGATGATTCCAGCGGTACTTGAGAGAGAAGGTCGTGCATCAGGCTACTAAACTAGCAACACATGTAATAAAGGTAATGAGACATTGATATTTATTTGATGTATTAGCTATTTAAAATTTTCCATTTTAACTACGCTTTTGTTGATCGTGACTTATTATCATCAAATAAAATTGTTATACAGAGTACGTGTTTTAAAACTAAGCCTGATTTGTTCTTCAGAGTTTTGTTCTAATATTTGACTTGCCTTTACTCGAGTCTTCTGTTGCAGTTGACACATAACCCGGTATTGTTTGCTCGTGTCGATAGCAATCTCTTTGCATCAGCTATAATAGAAACTTTAAGTGAGGCAATTAAGAAGGGGCAGACCGTGTTCATTGAACCGACTAATTTGGGTGTCCGATAAGGATTTCTTGGGGATTCCCCTACCCTGTAATTATCATACGGACTCTATTGTTCGACCATATGGGGCAGGGTTGGGAAACCATACGGCCATTTGGTAAGGGGACATTCCGGCGGCACTGTACTACCTCGACTAACTCGAACCTGTACTAATCAATATGGGACTACGGACTTCCATTCCAAGGACTACCATTACCATTCCTGTCACACCGGTAACTGGTTCCAGTCACCAGGCTCTACATCGAGTGCAAACCATTAATATCGAACCATGAATCTTACCTACAACTTGCAGTGTATCACACTGGAAGGGCCCGGGACAACTAGAGATGAAAATAAATGAGTATCATTTCTTTTATTATCACAGTTTTCTGACATATAAATGCATATAAAATCAGTTACACCTATAAGAGCAAGCAGTGTCTAAACGGGTAACAAATACGTAAGATTTTACTACTTATGGTTTTTTCATGTTTTTAATGCTGTTTTAAATGCTAAGACCAATTAATGGTTTCGATTATTTCACAAAAACGATTTGTCGGGACTCGGACGTTTTATGGCAACTGTTCTCAAGAGTCGATGTATATAAGTACTGTTCTGGGGGAAATGTTCATTTCATTATGTTATTCTTTTTTAATCTACGATATTCACTGTTGACATGAGTTCAGGAGAAGCACGTTTTTGTGGAGGAAAAAACCTTGCACACTCGAGGCATTTCTGGTGGAACAGTCCAAATGACATCTTTCACTGTAAAGTTAACTTTGATTTAACCTACGCTGCGTTACATTGAGCATACCAGTATCTGACGAATACTACATGTAGGTGCAAGTGATTTTATCTGACGAATATACATGTACTAGTATCACAAAACATTGACAATCACCTATTGCCATTTTTTAACAACGACCACGGTTAAAGACTGTAACACTTCTTTTACATCTAAACAGCTACACGTTTTTTTTTTACATACCCATTACTGTTTGTGGCTTCATAACATAGCTGGACCGCACCGAGCTGCGCAGTGGTCGGTGTCCAGGTCAAATTGACATAGGAAGTGGTGCCATCTATCGGAACTATTGGACCCACATTTGCGCCTACTGGTGGGATGACCTTGATGGTACTTATTCTACCTTGGCAAAAAAAAGTTGAAGTTATAAATAGAAGTATATGGCAATGGATTTTGAATGCATATGAATATGGTTATGGCAGCAAAGTTAATTCGAGTTTGCATTGGGAAAGGAATGCGTTGGATCATCACCACACACTTACAGCGGCTCATTACAATCAAAAAGTGTTCGCTGGTGAATCAATATTAAAATCTGGAATTGAGTTAGCCTGGTGATGTGAAAACATTTATAGAAATAAATAATTAAACTAAGTGCGACAAGTACCTAGTATCGCTCTTTAAAACAAAAGTAATGAAGGTGTGACAATATTCAATATTCCAAAGCAACATTTAAAAGCAATAGTGTTTACATGTGCTCATACATAAACGTAGCTGATATAATAAGGGCCAAATATCTATATACATACCCGTTCGGGGAAGTTGCCGAAATGTTTATCGCGTAAAGCTGTTCTGGACTTATGAATTCACTCACTGGAAGGTTTGTAAAAGATGGCCGGCTGTTGCAATCGCAACCATCCTTTACTCGAGCAATATACTGAAATGTTCACCAGGTGATTACGACAGGTGTCATTTATTTTTATTATCATTTTCACAAGTGTACAAACAGTTTTTTCCGACCCCTTCCCCCTTTCAGAGATACATGGTGAAAATCTAAAAAATGTTTATCTTAGTCAGCCCACCCCTGTGGGTGAAGATAACCATTTTTATCATTTTTCTAAAAGCGTCATCATAGTTAACTAGCCCTCATTTTCTATTTCATTCATGTTTCAGAGCCCTTCCCTTTTTAGCAATTGCCTGGGTCACATAAATTAGTAGGTGTAAGGTAACTTAAACATAAAAAGAGAAATTACGCATCTTCAAATACGTACTGCAGCTGGGTAAAAGCAGCATCCCTGTGAATATTGCTTTATGAAGCTCTAAAAATGTATCGTATTTTAGCTGATCATCAATTTATTCATTTATTTGCTTGTTTCAATTTTTCATTCACCAATTTATCAGGCTTACCTGTAATGGTACCTTTGACAGGGGAGTCGATCCATCTTTCGGCACGCCCCCCTGTGTTATACTGGATGTCGGGAAATCCTCCAGCATTACTGCTACGCCATATAGACCGTTACCGTACAGAGGACGGGCAGAAGCCGGGATTACTAGAGTACAGTTCTGAAATGAAGTGAAAAATGCACAGTTTGAAATAACTTTTCATTGCAGACTGAGAGATAGTGTAAAGTCTGTGTCTTTTACGCTTTTCTGCTTTTTGTATAATTAAGGAATGACTACATTAAAATCACTGTAAAACCAAGTTTTTAAACGTGATAAAAGAAATCGCCTTACTCGGTGACGATTTCCGTTTATCAAAGAAAATTGAATCAGTGTGCCTGTGATATGCACGCGTAGTCGCATTAATGTGTGTATGAGATTGTGAGAGTGAGGGTGAAAGAGAGGCAGAGAGAAAAAGTGAACATATGTGTGTGTATGAGAGAGAGAGAGAGAGAGAGAGTAAGAGAAAGAGAGTTCACGTACTGGGTACAAAGTGGCCCCTGGAAGTCTGCTACATATACCACCACACTCAAAGCCCGTTCCCCAGCGACATCGCACAGTATCTCCGTCTGCATCCGCGTACGGGATCTCAAATCGATATCCGCATAAAATATCCATGCTAATAAAAATGACGATAATGATAAGAATTATGAATTGTTTGAGCCAATATGTTAAATATACATTAAACAGGGGACGCTGTTTAGACTTAGACCTGTTGACGTAATGACATGTTAGTAAAAGATACGCATTTTTGGCGATGTATTTCAACAAAAAAAAAAAAAAATTGAATATGTTGAATATGTGAAATTTGATGCATTACACATGATTGGATTTTGACCAAATTCATTATAACACATAGAGTTACCTACTTTGTTTATTCCAATAATTATATCTATCAATTATTTGTACCTTTATATAAATAACAATTACCACAGCGGCCATCTTGGGATGTGTCCGTTTCCATGGTTACGTGACAACTGGCCATTTCTCCATCATGCCAAGAAATGACCAGCAAGGCCAGTGCGTTCGGATGGTGTAGGCGCTATAATTTGGGTTTGTGTATAGGGGAAGTACTATTCCCCATATATAAATGTATCTCCTTTCGAGGGAATGCCGCTCAATTACAAAAAGCTTAACTGACGTGCTTATTAACATACTGGTACGTTTATATCAAAACTTAGACGTTTTTCTCCGTTCGCAGGTTGTTCAGACACACTTACTCAATAAGTGGCTTGCTTGTGGTTATGGGACTGGAGTTGGGTGTTCCCGTGTCGCTTCGAATGCCGGCATTATATTCGGTATAGACGGCCCAGCTTCCCCCTCCATAGACCAACGTTACCCAGCAACAGCCTACGTATCTGACGGCGTAAATATACACATTATGAGAAACTTAAATACACACTTTGGGGGTATTCAGAACAACTTGATCTGTTGGTCCGCGGATCAACTTTGGTCGTGAATGCTGTCTTACTTGTTTTATTTAGCGAACAAAATTGGAATAATTTCATTGGCTATGAATAACTTATTTTTCTTCCATACCATCTGTCCAATCGGAAAACACAGATGGTGTGAAAGAACATTTGGGCGAAAGTGTGGTGTTAGGGTATTGACCTGGCTATATGGTAATAGTTATAGTAATAATTGTGAATGACAATTCCGAGCGCCATGCGACTGCTTGACTAATATCCTTCTCAGGGAGATAAAAACTATCCGTCACAGAACACGGACCCATCATTTGAAAAATTGATTATTAGGTTTTAAATATATAACAGAAATTTCATCGTACAATCCAACTGTTCTGAGTAGCAATAAATATCCCAGTATATATGTTTACATACATGAACGTATTATTATTATTATTATTATTATTATTATTAATATTATTATTATAGATAAGAAGATAAAGACTTACCCAAACGCAAACACCCCGGCATTTGGCAGATTAAATGTAAAGTCATTGTATCCCTGTTGCCAAAAGTCGTCCCTGTCAATGGCGGTGAGGTAGTATCGATGTGGGGCAATGATTTGTGCGAATCCGCAGCCTAAAGTAAAAGAAGATCCGGTGTAACGAAACTGAGGGCCCATATGACAGAAAGTCCACCCTCCATATAGTTACAATGGTCAGGGTTAGTCTGACCTAAGTGGGTCAAAATCTAGGGAGAGGCTGACCTGTACGTACAAATGAATGGGAGGCGGACTCTCTATCATGGGGGACTCTTTGTAACGTTACACCGGCATAGTTACTTAAAGTTGTCATGTTTTGTTTAGAATAATAATTCTTGATATGCAAGCTAGCGATATTTCAAAACCACTTGCCCACCCTAAAAACTTTATTATTTTAAGTTCATTCGAACATTAGAAGAAAACAGCCCAAATTTAAAGCAGAAGCAATGAGGTTGCTATAAGGGACGAATGTCACCTGTACAAAGTAATGGGGACCGGACTACGGTTCCTAGCGGACTACCATTCCTGTCACACCTGGCCCTGTAGCATTACTAACCTAAGAAACACTGCCAGAACCCCAGGAGCCCAGTAGTGAGTTGTCCCACGTCTTCTTCTGTGCACGGGTTCCTGCATGGGCCGTCAGTTAATCTCCAGGCCGATCGCCAAGAACAGCGCGCCTTCGTAAGATAAGATAAGAGTTTATTAAGTCAATTATAAAAATCGAAAATCATTTTCCTTTTGGGGCAGGTTTGATAATAAACAGAGTAAAAGTAATACAATAGATACATTAAGAATTTGGTTTTGAGATCAATTTAAATTGCGGCACTGCACTTGGATTAAATCTGTTTAAAAAGCGTGTACTGCCTTTAAAAGTTAAGTCTATACTATTGCTTGGTAAAGACGTAAAAAGTGATGATGCTGGAAAAAACAAGGATGCAATGGAGAAAGTCTAAATTTAAAAAGCAATCCTACATGTTGTTGCTCAAAAGCTAATCACATTTTGTCATTACGGAATCAAGAACGTAGGTCTAACATCAAGGTATTAACAAGTAAACGTGAACGTGAGACGTCGCGTCACTGCAATGCGTTGACTGGCCATGGCCCCATAATAACTTCACAAGCCCGGGTAGTAAGGAGTCGTGCTCAGTCAATAAAAAAACATTAACGCCCGCCATAGAATTCAGTATCGATGTATTGACTCATTTCTAAAAACGAAAGTGGGCCACTGACCTGCAGTGCATTGCCCGGAGATGGTGCACAGCTGATTGTACCGAATCTGAAGTGTGATCCTGAAATGATGTTATTAAAATATAATTATTTAACGAATAGTGCACAACTGTCAAGGGACTGTGAAGAACACTGTCCAGTCAGAGGAAATAGGACCCCGACGCGAAGCAGACAGGGTTCACAGTCTGTTCACTACTGATTCATACGAGGAAATTGCAATCCTTTTGTTTCCGATATGCCGTGGGAAATAGTTTTGTCATGGAGAGACAATTTAACAACTATTTGCCGAGGACACATGCTTCATAGTACTTATACCCTATACGTCAACAATTGTGTTTTCCACAGCTGTCATATTTCACACAACGGCAATATTTTTTCACTTAGCCCTTGGACATTCGTTATCATGTCCAAGCATAGCCTAACGTTGCGCTGTATGGATGTGACGTTACATTTCATTATCTGCCAACTTCGTCTGCTTTCAGCGAAAAAAAAATCAGTGTAAATTTACCCTTTCTAAAAAACACTGGATCAATTTTAAGATCATTTATCATTTCACTTTTAAACAAACTTTTAACAACTAAAAAGGTCGGTTATATAGACCGAACGCTATGGCACAGTTAGAGCAGCAGCAAGAGCTGTTGGGTCAATAAAGTGTAAAATAACTACTCAGCAATATTTTTTTTAAATACCTTTCTATATTTTGGGTATACATACCGGTCCCCGGTCTGGGTAACAGGAACACTGTCATGGCGAGAAGGTACAATAGAAGTGACCACATCGTTCATCAATTCAAACCTAGAAGTATATATATTTGTGCATCTTTGAAGATCTACATTCAGTTGTAAAATACAATCCGAGCTTTTGGCCCCTGGCCTTTCTTCGGGGATTATGAACAAAAATCAGCGAAAAAAATCTTTGCGTTTATGATCCCTGCAAATGTCCAAGATCAAATGAAATGAATGTATTAAAAGGGGGGTCTTTTCCCTGGAAAAGGGGGGAGGCTCTTCCAACTCCCCTCCCCCCAAGTACGGGCCTGTCGCGCGCTGCCGGGCCTTTAATTTTTTGGTCGTTCTAAAAATACTGGATCAATTCTAAGATCATTTATCATTTCGCTTTTAAACAAATGACTAAAAAAGATCGGTTTATATAGACTGAACGCTATACATGTAGCACAAATAGAGCAGCAACAAGAGCTGTTGGGCCAATAATGTGTAAAATAACTACTCCCTGGTAAAAGGGGGGG
>NW_019774269.1:542101-576579 GCF_001039355.2 Lingula anatina
AAAAAGGCCTGTGGGCCAAAAATGGATAAAAAAACTACCCCCCTGGTAAAAGGGGGGGGGGCTCTTCCCACCCCCCCCCCCCCCCCCCAAATACGGACCTGTCGCGCGCTGCCGGGCCTTTCATTTTTTGGCAGTTCTTTGCGTTTATGATCCATGGAAATGTCCAAGATCAAATGAAAACATTCTCTTGATTGTATTAAAAGACATCTTTTAGTTAACAATACCTGGCTTTTGATGTTTTTCAGGACTTAGCAGCGAATTACTGACACAATGTGCTTTAAGATACAAAATTTGATCGCATAAGGAAAGTTCCACTAAAATGCAAAAAGAGAGAAAATCGTATAAAAGCGTTTAATGCATTTTCGTAGTTGGTCTACTGGCTGTAAGAAAGGTCGACCAGGTATAATGACAGGCAGGCTGCAAGTTGCCCAGTTGCTACGAGTCAAACGTTCTAACACCCGTACCTTTTGTCTCTAAATGACCGTCTTGTAAGATAAGCCTTAGTGGATAAAAATCTGACTTTGGATGATATATTAAGCTAATTTTCCTCATTACCTTAACCGATTAGACGCTGTTCTTACAATATCTTTTGCTTGGCAAAGGACACGTGTGTTATATCTTTGACTTCTTTTTCTTTTCCACATTCCTCTGTCTTTTTAATTTCGCTTTATTTACATAACAGTAATTTTGTGTTGTAAGCACATGATTGTATAAAAACAATTTAATAGCTTCTCGTAATAAATAAAACCACCTGCCGCCCTTTCAGTCGTTTTTTCCCTAGTGCATGTCAGCACACACAGGCCAGAATTCTGTTAATAAAACTTGAGTCACTGCGGGAAATTTCAAAGTAATAGATTATAAGATTTAAGGGTACAGCTACTGCATTGCGCTTAATTTTAAAATGTTACAATTTCAGCGCGTAAGCAACTAATGTGAAGTTGTTTTAAGTTAGTAATTGGAAGGAATTATTAATGTCGCACTCGCGTTTAACTTCTTTATATTTTTTTGTTGATAAGAAATATTTCCGTCTGGGTTGGTTGCCTTAAGACTATAAAATCTTAGCAGTGAGTAAAGCAGCCTTTACCCACCGTGACATATATAACTATATATAGCGGGCACGGAAAACATCCATGTGCACAATGCCTAGTACGCATGCTATTTGCTTTCTTCATAAAACAAGTATATTCGAAACAAATATTTTCAGACTTATATGAAACTTTCGCCTCTATGTTTAATAATGAGGCATATCTTTAAAAATTATGTGCCCCTTACAATGGACCAAAACAAGCATTCACATCAAACAATTAACTGTGAGTATTCGGCGTATTCACTCCAGGTATTTATGCACGAAATTCACATCTAGCTTAGCTTGTCTGTATGTATTCTGCGTGCATTTAAACGCATTTATTCCGTATATTTATGAGAAATGCACATCTATTGGCGACTTACCTTTGTCGACATTGAGCTTCACGACCCCCCTTTAACTTACGTTGTCTAAAGAGAGCAATATTTCGATAGTACCCAACACGTGTAGCCTTACGCCACATCTCTGTGTCGGCAGTAATGACTTTATCGATGGAAAAGATCTGACTTAATTATTCTGTCTTTATGGAATGTTCTCATTTCTATTAACACCAAAAGTCTGTGAGCATTCTCTGTCGATGAAACTAGCATTTATGTGATGTTATCTAAAATTATTCAAAAATTGGAAATAGCAATTAGAGTTCTCGAGTTATGAGATGAGAAAAAATTAATGCTGCAGGTTTTTCGATCGTAGACAAACGTGGCCTGTGGAAATTTTTCAAAGAAAATGGTTATTTGCGCCCGGGCAAGCATGATCTTAATTTGACGAACATTTATTTGGAATTTTCCCGGGAAAATAAGCAATTTTGTAGTTCTTGCGACTCATTTACCTTTCCCTTTAACTTTGAGTTTAATTTATAAAGGTTGATTTACATGTAGTTCAAAATGACTGTCAAGTCATTATAACAATCGACTATCTGCCTTAACTATGAAATATCAACATCAGGTAGGCTCCAGAAAAAAAAAAGCTTTAAATCGTTTTTAAGATGTATGTAAGGTTTTATTCTAATCTGTGGATGGCAAAAAAATTAGCATTTGGGGGAAATTTCAAATCCATGGAGTGTATACCTTTACTCCTATCATACCCGAGCTGTAGTGTGATATGCACCTGTACATACTCGTACCTGCACATGCACGCTTTATACGTAAGTGCGGTATGGGACAGATAACAGTATCTATCAACAAAATCATCACGATCTCCCCGGCCGCCCCCTGTGGCGCTAGAGTAAGGGTGTTGTGAAAAGCTGCATATTTAATAGGTAGGTTAGTAGAAGTACTACATGCATACCTGGCCGACTTCATCATACTGAATGACGTTGCGGTATTACAGGTATGTTTAACAGTGGAATGCCACTAGACGGTGTGACGAGATGAGACCTTTTTCATCTTTTCCGGAAATGGAAATTGCATTGTGGGTAGGGGAGCCCTGCTATGTCGAAACACTTACAGCGGTGCTAAAAACCATGGCTGAGTTAACGTGCTTTTTGTCCCGCTGCTACAATAACAGTAAGCGAGATCGACACATGAGGTTTAATAAGTTCCCAACAAACCCGTTAGAATGAAAAATATGGTAGAAAGAAAGGAAAATATAGCAGGTTTGGATCAAAAGCAGGGCACCGCGTTTGCGCTGAACATTTCGAAGGCGAGAAGAAAAACTATAATATTAGGAGATCAACGGCGCTTTAATAACAGTAATGCTTAGTAAATCAACGGACATAAGGAACTATCGGCAAATAGAACTCGGGGGCAAACAATGCGAGAAAAAAAACATAAAGATCTGAAGAAAAAATTGAAGAATAGGCCGGGGCCTAGAATAAAGAAAAGCCTTTAAGCATGAGATTATGGAAAAAGAAAGTAAAAGTTGTGAAGTTTTACACGGGGATTCTACTTACAAATAATTCAAGAACTTTCACGACTTTTTGTGTAACAACAAAGAGAAGGTTTGAAAAGGTTTGTATGTAATACCCTTCTTGTGTGTGTTTTATTGATAAGTGATCATTTTAAATGTAGTAGGCCTATCACAGGTTTTAGTCTCTTATAACCCTTAGTAGGGTTCTATTTTTTTTAACGTGAGACGTTAATAAATTTTTTATAACTATGTATCCAGTCCCGTATACGTATTACTGATTTTTACAAACGGGGCTCATATTATCAAGATCAACAGATACATACGAAGAAGAAAGTACATCGGCTCTTGTTAAACGCGTTGTCAGCAAAATAAAAAGTTATTTATTTCTGAACTCAATGACAAGAGAATTGGAAAATTCAATGGGCATATATTTACAAAAAAAAAAAAAAAAAAAAAAATGCAGAAAAGCCTTTCTGTAAGTTACACGTACATAATACATGTATGGTAAATACAAAATGGATAATAAAAATAATCTAACAACGTATTTGTAAAGTAATACAAATATGCTTAGTATTAAAGTAGGTCTACGTATATTTAACTGTCTTAGATAGTTGAAAAGTTTGAAATGTGTGGAAAACACTTTATTTGAATGATTTTATTGTCTTTGATTGAAAACGATGAAAATACGCACGAAAACATTTAAAAATCAAATAATTTGGCCTCTTGCAATATTTTTGTTTTTGCCTGACTGTTTTGGTTCAGTTTGACAAAATTTTCATACTTGTCAGACCGAAAGTCTGACATTTTTTACCTGTCGTAAATTATACTTGTTATATACTAGAGTAAGACACGGTAAACTTTAATTATCTTCTGGGAAAGACTCGAGAATTCCTGTCTCACCTATTTAACACTTAAAATTAGGTTTTAATTACAGAGGAAAGGTCGTAGTTGTGGCCGCCCCCCTTACCGAACAATTGAACAAGTAACACCTGATGCCTTATCAGGTACCTAACGATTTAATCAGTTCACCGACGAACGATCTGCGTGTCAGTTTTACCTGTATACACAGTAGGTACGAGTCAAACAATGCAGGGAATCCTTTCATTTTATCACTTCAAAAATCTCTTAAGACATCCTTCAAACAAGACATAAAAATCGTAAAGAATTGACACTGCCTTAAATGAGGTGATATGGCCACAGCTTGCATATATACATGTAATATTGTGAAGACGTAGGCCTACGCACCTGTCCACACTCTTGAAAGCTGTGTACGAGTCTACTGGCTATTTTGATTTTATATATAAAAAATAACGAGTCTCTTTCGCATATCTTTATTATCGGAAGCATTTAAAAGAACTGAAGCTTTAGTTCATCATCACTATTGAAAGTGCAGCCAAAGCTCGGACGCTTAGGGGAAGTCTAGTTGTACAGAGCATCGTATTTAAACTGAGAAAGAAAACATTTAATTGCTTGATTCTCCGTCCTAATAGCTGTTTCTTGCCTACAGTTTAAGCATTTCTGTGCTTCAGCCACCTTTTTAGTTTGACAGAAAGCAGTGCACGCTTCATACGACCTTTTAATATGCGCACCTTGTACATCATCTACATCTAGCATTGCCATGCTGGAAACAGCAGAGGACTACCATGACACCTGTGGCGCGCGGTTCCTGTCATGCGCACTTCGTATTTCCGCAAAAGATGAAAAAGGTTAATACGCACAGTGACACAGCGTCCATCTTCATCTTTACCAAATGTCACTGTAGTGTTGTGTTTATAACCACTGCTAGGAAGAGTGGTTAAATAGAGGCTGTCAAAAGGATGATAAGAATTTGAAACTGCAGACATGGGCAATTTTTTCAGTGAGCACGGTTTACCGGTGTACGGTATAACGTGTTGCCGGCTGCGTGGTAAAAGGTCCACTTTTTCAGAAAAATACCCCCTTTTGAAATTGCTGTCTACAGACCTGACGTCGGATGTTTTTATTATCATTTTGTTTTTACACCGAGATGCAGTTTACACTTGGGTGGTTTTAATTTCCAGTAGCCGTTGTTACCACGAGCAATAGGCACCAAAAGATTATACTGCATGAAGAGATGAGTGAAAATGGGTCCAACAAGTTTCCATTTTAAAAAGCAATAACGCCGATTTGAATGTTGAGTTTTTTTAATTAATTTATTTTTATTATTATTATTTTATTATATTATTATTGTTATCTTATTTATTTATTTATTTATTTATTTATTTATTTATTTATTTATTTATTATTATTATTATTATTTGTATTTTTATTATTATTATTATTATTATTATTATTATTATTATTTTTTTTTTTTTTTGCAAATGGCATTTTTATGCGGTTTACGTGTAGTAAATTTGTTCTGATTTGATTGTTGGATCCAAGTGAGAGTAGCCAGGGAAAAATATCTCCTATAATGTATCTAGTGTGAGTAGTGTGCGACCAGACTGCACGTGTGAGAGCGTTCAACATTAAGCAACCCATCAACAATTTCTGCATTCCCTCTCCATTATAACACCGGCTGCAAATTCCGATAAACCGACTACAAGGAGCCTATTTAAAATGTTCTGAGAGTGTTTTACGGGCGATTAGTCAACAGTCAATATGTTTAAAAAGAACTAAGTTGAAGAAATCTTATCGGCTGCAATTCTCAGCAGTCTTTGGCCCATTGTTTAATTTCCGTGACGTATAAAGTCACACGAAGTCGAAGTCTAAGCCCGCCGCACACAGAACAATTTTTCGCCCGCCGACAAAAGTCGGCCGATCGGTCGTCCTGGATGAGATCAGCGGACACACACGACAAGCTGTGGCAACAAAGCGCCGACTGGTGTGGTGAAAGTGACGTAGTTATTATCTCGTCCGCGAGGTGGGGCGTTGTTTAATTTAATCAGGAAAAGTTTATGTAGGCCTATTTATATTTTATATCTGATATTGTAATGATAAGAGTTAAAATTAAATGTAAGAGTATAACAAGATTACTTTAATTAATTTAATTGAAAAATGAGCAAATTGAAATGCCCAATTTTTCTAAATCAACGCAATACTCATAGACCATAAAAATACGGCCTATAGGATGACAACAGTTTGTCAGTTTAGACAGATTTAGTCGCCTCGATGCAGCGTTACGTCGTTAAATGGTTTATGACGCTGAAAATTAAAAAAAAAAAAAAAAACTAATACTAATAGAAAATTATAGGGCCTTCCATCATACTGAATTGAATTCTGACGTGGGCACGTGATATCAGATGGCGCAACCATTGGCTGAAGATAATGATCAGCGCGACCAATTGTCGTAGGAAAGCGCACACACTACGGTACGATGTTTAAAAATCAAACATGTTTGATTCTCTCCCGACTAGTTGAAAAGTTGGAGCAGCGCAGACAGGCAGATATTTTGTCGTAAGTGTGTCGGCCGACGAAAAATCGTTCTTTGTGCGGCGGGCTTTAAAGACCTACTTTACTTTCTAGACCACTTTATCGTCTGAGGGAAAGTTAACCTTACTAAGAAAACATTTAAAGACAAAATAATGCTTTCTGTTTTAGAGCGCACAGAGCTAGATTCAATCTGAAGTTGACATAAGATAACGTCTCTTTTCACTTATTTTAACCCCGTAATAAATTTCTTTGATTGCAGAATATAAAATGTGCAGCAGCAAATACATATAGTACATTGTGTTGGTAGGACGGAGATGGATTAAGCATGAAAGGCACACAAAGACCAGTATTTATCATGTACAATTACTTTTCATCAAGCATAAAATACAAGTAACAGTATTTGCCTCGAAGAGTCTCAGTTTTAGCCGATTTGAATTCTAAATAAGGCCACAAAATCGCAGCAGAATCGTGCTTGATATTTTATCGTTAGGGATTCTGTAGAAGTAAAAAAAAAAGTGGATGCACGGTGTACTGGCACTGTACTGTGGCTTAGATGGGAGCTTTAATGTTATAGCTATAATAGTATTAATATTCAACTGAAAGGCCGGGGATGGTTTTTTGGAGGGAAGTGCAAAGATTAATACAAGACAACATCAGGTTTAAAAAAAACATAATTGGATATTTATCATTAAAAATAAGGATGTTTCGCAATACTGAGCTAATTGAACCTGTTTCGGTTTATTACTCAAGTGCTTATTTAATTTTTCGTAATGAAAGTATCCAGTACATAACATGATAATTTCAAAAATCAGCAGGGCGTATCTTCATTTCAGTGAATGGAAGCGAGTTGTGGTATCCTCTAAATGTACGATAATTCACACCATCAGCATAAGAGTCATGAGGGCCGTTGTAGTAGTGCCCATTGAGGTTGGTATCATGGCAATTTGTGTACCACCAAGCGCCTTTGAAGATCGCAGCACAGTTTTGAGTATAAACGTCGTTGTCCCGGTCCTTCGTACTGAACGCGGCCCCGTTACCGGACAAGGGACCGCCGGCCGTTCCCGAGTAGTCCCCCAGAGTAAGTGTGTACTTCCCAGCCTCATCGCTGATTTTAAAGAGGGAGGATTTGGAGTAGGCTTCGGTACCGTTACCGTCTCTCAAGTCTACTCTCAAAGCGTACACCCTCTGTCCCGTCAAGCGATGGAGGAACTCGTTGCCTGGAAATAACCAATAGTTAACAATTGTAATAATTGAAATGAATTAAAAATTCACCCAACTTAAAATTTTGACTCGCAAGTATGTATTACATGTATCAGGTCCGTACCGTCGACCATTGATTGTAGTTCAGAATGTATTTTAAACCATGATTAAGAGTTGTCTATCTTGATCACAAAGCCTTACCGAGCCAGTGTTCACCATTGGGGTATCCAAATCCTTCTTTGTATGCCTCCCAGTCACGGAAGAAGTCAACGGAACCATCTTTGCGTCTCTGGAACACCTGGAAATAAGTTAAGTCTCTCGTAAACGCCCGTACTCTTTTGTGCTCACGGGTCGACTGCCAACAATATTTAAATGACGTGTTGCTGATACTACAAAAGTTATGTAAGCAGAAGACAATTAAAGATAAAGCATATATCATAAAAAGTGAAACATTTCATTAACTGCGTGCGCAAGTGTGTGTGTATGAGCAGGCCCGTAGCCAGCAGTTCCAAAAGGGGGGTTCTTTTTCTGAAAAAGTGGACTTTTTTTCCATAAAAACATCATGTACCTAGATCAAATTTTTCCCAGAGTGGACCTTTTCCCAGCAAAAGGGGTGGTTCTTTCGAACCCCCCGAACCCCCCCTGGCTACGGGCCTGATGAGAGAGTGAGAGAGAGATGATTTTTACCGTCCAACCGCCCCCGTCAGTCAGCATGTCACAATACGCCCAAAACCCTCCTTTGTTATCATACGGTCGGAGATAGTAAACGCCGCTCTGATGTACTCCCGACCGATAGATGGAGGCACAGTCTGGATGTGGACAGCAGCAATCTGCGTGAAAATAAGGGATTATTGTCTTATAGTGCAGACAGTTGTGTTTGTTGACACTTTTGTCGTCTACAATATACATTTTAATATGTAATGAAAATATTTAACCCACAGTTTAATTTGCGGGTTTTGTAACATATTCTTCGTGATAGACACGGTAATCAGAATATGATTGCAATTTCACCTCAATCTGGGTCTGTTAGTATTTAATAACAGGTTTACCTTTATTTTGGATCTTGCCCCGTTTCACACACAAAAAAAAAAAAAAAAAAAAAAAAAATGTTGCCTGACTAACAGCGTTGTTACCAACGGAATTAAGTCTGTTTGTTACTTAGAACCTAAAGGCCACTTATACCTCATTTTTTCTTAGCAGCTAGGCGATGAAGCCTAGCCTCTACATGAGGTGCCTAAAGTCCAAGTTAGGCCCTATTCAGAACAGGGGACTAAATAGCCCAAGGATCACACTACAAAGCTTGCCGTCTAATCTGCTAATAGGCACTGAGTAGATATCCCGTGGGAAATATTCAAGTGGGTCGGACATAATTGACCCTTGAACTAGTTAGTCCCCTATTCTGAATTGGGCCTTAGTCAGCAAGCTCAACTAAAACTCGGTGAATGAAAGCAGTCATCGGAAATTTCGACAGTACATACCTTTTTCAAAATATTGTGCTATAACATACCGGCATTTCACTGTTTCAGGTATTTATTGAATTTCCAAATAAAAAAATGCAATATTACCCTTCTGACCCCTACATGTGGATGTCTGATTGGCAGCCTTCCAAGACAAGCTTATGTTTCCCTGTTCATTATTATTATTATTATTAATTTTGTATTTAAGTGAAACTTATCAAAACTTTGAAAACAAACATTGCTTCTATTTTTTTTTTTCATAAACTATTATTCACGACAGAAAGACCCCATGAAACGTCATGTCTTGTGAAAAAAGTTCCGGATTTTTAAGAGGTTCTCGACTTTTGACTAAAGTAAGCACAGTAAGCTACAGGGTTGCCTACAGGGTATTCGATCCATCTAGGTGACTTAGCTCATCCTAATCAACTACGGATTTTAGATGTTTCTTTATGAAACGGGGGCCTGCACTCTTCAAGTGTATTCTGCGTAGTTATTTCATCTTACCTGCTGTTTCAGCTTTTTGACATGTAACTGCCTCTTTCGTCACCGCTACCCAAACCATCATCAGTATCCAAATACACGTTCTCATTTTACGCAGACTTGATGATTATTCCCCTCTGGTAGAAGTAGAATATGGCCGTCGAAGAAGCGCCTAGTCTAGTTGACTCTTTCAAGTCCTGTTGTGGAATGGGTTGTAATGACAAATAATAGAACTGTAAAGCCTCACATCCTGGTAAGTTGGTGTTTAAATCATCAAATGTGTTTATATCTGGTCGGAAACAGAAGGAGGGATGGTTAACCAATTCCATTGTGCTTATCTGTCGTAAAAATTAAATCATCTGAACAAAGGCAGATAAAAAAGAGCCTAAACAACGCTGTGATTTCAAAAAAAATTAAAAAAAGATGACCCACAAAGCTAGCTGTGCAATTTGTGATCGGAAACGGAGCGGCACTAGGACTTCTTGTGCTTATTTATGGCTGACAAGAAAAATAATCCATCTGAGCACAGATAGCTTAGAAATGCCACAAACAACGTTTTTATCAAGAACAAAATAAGAACACTCTAAAGATGTCCAAAATCCTCAGCCGTTCGGACAAGGAAGACGAGGGGGTTTTGCCTAGTTACAGACAGCTTAACTATTCTGGGTCTGTTTTCAAAAAGTACAGTGTAAATGTGTACCCAAATTTGGTCTTGAGACAGCAATCATCAGTTCCAAATGTACGGGGAATTTTGCAATTGTATCCTTGATCATCGTAGAAAAAATGGTCACTGTAAATCCTTGAAATATTCTATCTTCATCAGATTTTAGTCATACCGCTTAGTCATACATTTTGTTTGAACAAAACTGACTCAACCTTTAAATTTCAAAAACTTAGCGATCCAAGAAACTAAAATGTAATTGATTCTTTGACGAAGAAATAAAAAATAAAAACCTTGATGAATATATTAGGGAGCGACGAAAGAAAGAAAAAATAGAGAAATTTAGAAAAAAAGAACGAAAAGAGAGATACTTGAAAGAAAAATATAAAAAATGCACGAAATGAATTTTAAAATAAAGGAAAATGATGGAGAAAGAGAACAAAAAATGAACAATAATGCATACCGGATCAAGACGCATTTTGTTTCGATTATAAAATTGTTTTCGTTTTGTAGGCAATCATTACATTTTAAGACTGAAAATTATTATTTAATTCGTCTGCACGACGTAAAGTAAAAGACAAGGATGTGCTTAATCGAATTACAAACTTTTATTCAGTCTCGTTCACTCTATAAATGTACATTCATTTAAAAGGGTGCCGCATTTTAATCAAGTTGAGTAATTGGATGTTGTTCACTTAAAGACAATCGGTGAAATTTGGGCATATTCTGTACAATCAAAGTAATGTAATCTTTGATACATGTTCACATTGTTGATAACTGCTCGCCACCTAATCAAACACCGCGTGACAGTCACATATCATGAACTTTCTTGGTCAAATTTAGGATATTTCAACGTTTTCATTTTAGATGTCCATTGCTTCATCTTGCCTTCATATCATTTGTAGGTTCATGTATTTTTCCTCCAATTAACTGAATTCCAATCTCCATTCTAGGTCTCCAGCTTCACCTATCCCATCATGGTTCATTCATCAAAATGCGGCATGGTTGGAACAGTCTCATTTCACGGACATCAATACATACGGCTACTATATAAAATTAGCATGTCTATACACCAGTGCACGTAGCGAATAATGGACGATTATACACGTAAAAGGCTCACAGTATTAATGGTTAAGACATTCCCAGCGATAAACACATCGGTACATTCCCTTTTACATACATACATTACATATCACGTAGCTCACACTGTTTTGTAAAACTAAGACGTCTCCTTTCTTAGAGGTCTTATAATTAAGGCTAATTACAGAGGGCTAAAAATATTATTTTAGTAATTATCATAATATAACGTTCTTCTTTTCTTTTCTCTATTATGAATATATATTCATTAGTTAATTGATTACATATTATGTTATCATAAGCTGAGCTTATAATGCTTATAGCGATTTGCCATCTCCACATACTGTACGTACAGTATACTATTTATAATTCTCATAAACTAATAAATGTGTTTAAAATAATTGAGGCGTCTATAAAAATAACCTCAACGAAAGAGCCACGTTTATACAAGAGAATTACTTCACAATTCTTAAAAGTTATACAGCAACTGCAATATAATCAAGGAAACATATACGTTTTTATAAGCGAAATACTTCAAAAACTTATACTAAAACGGCAATAAATCAGGGGAATATTCACATTTATAAAAGTCAAAAAGGTCACACCACAAGTAATAACAACGATATCTTCAGCAATAAACACAACGACATATGAACGGAAGCATACATGGAGATAGCTCACGGTTTTGAAAACTAATACAGCCACAGCAGTAACACCACCCAATATCTGCATTAAAAACATCAAACAGGTCAAACTATTTACAGCTAAAATGACATCTGCAACAAGCAAACGGGAATGTTTTCGTTTATACATGTCACACTAATAAGACGGCTTCCGCAATAAAATCAACGAAATACTAATGCACCTTAAAGTTACATAAGTAGCTTTAAAAAACGTCCACAAAAATAATATCTAGGAATTATCCTCATTTCTACAAATGCAATAGCTCAAACATTTAAATACTACTAAAAACGACAGCAATTTATCAACGAAATATTTAGCTATGTACATACAAATAGCTCACACAGCCTTCAAGTGAACAGAGCATTCACTTTTACCAAGAAGATACATCTTGCTTTTACTCATGTCAAATGTCTCACACTACTTTTAGCTAAGATACCTACAATAAAATCAACAAAAAAGTTTACGCTTATACACGTCAAATGTTATATACCAGTATGTACTTTACTAAGACGCCATCTGCAATAAAGTCAGTAAATATTCATGCTCGCACAAGCTGGATGGTTTATCAAGACACCTAACGAATAGATTTACCGTTTATACACATCAATTGGCTCACACCACTTTTTAACTAATATATCCACAGCATCTTCACGTTTGTATATGACAGAATCCTCGCACTTACTTTAGCTAAGATGCCGCCAGCAATTAATTCAACGTACTACGCAGCTTGTTCACGTCACATGAATCGCAAACCGGTGCACCCACACATGAAACAGCATAAGATAAAAGCCTCTATTGTTAGGTTTGATGATTTCTGTTTCCATATTCCAAAAAGCGTTCAGTCCATCTTTGTCGTAATGCTCCACGAGGTCCATAATGTCGAGGTTTATGTTGCAATACCATCAGTCATCACTTTCCTGGTTAAGTTCAATTATAATATCCAGTTCTGGGCTCAGTTGCGCCTAACTGTCCATCAAGAGATTCGGATTGCCATGCTTATTGACATTTAATAACTTTACTTTAAAGATTTATATACGACACGCGCCATACAGCAAAAGAATTATGCATACGTTAGCAGACATGTCAATCAGCACACATATGTACATACACATCTATGTAAAAATCGTTATATTAATAAGCATTCATATGGACGATTGTGTCTTTTAATATCGTCTGCTTCTTTCCAAATTCAATGAATTCTGCTTTCCCTGTTCCATTTTTTCTACAGAATGTCGCCCTCGACATCCAAGATGTTTCAAAGTGAGATCATCATCCCTCAAACCTGATAAGGACACAGTCAATCCCTTGTACATCCCCGGGAGACTCTCATGGTGTCACCCCCCATTAACATTGATTTTCATCTTCGTAGCCCTTGTGTCTACGGCTTTAATACCCACAAAGGTAATTACAGTGCAAAAACATGTCATGTACTGGTACGTTGACTCTTATCCACACGCTCTCACTTGAAAGCATCTGTTATGAAGGACTCTTCAGGGTGTACTTGGTACATCTGCATTTCCCTGGATAGATAAGGCCCGTAACAGCTCAAATTTTGTGGCAAGTGTTTGATAGTGGGATGTTCCAAGTGTATTCTCCCTCATAGCCAGAGCTCTTCTGAATACATCCACAGCACCGGTTGCATCGCCTACCTTTATCTTTTCATGGCCTATGCCGTGAAGTGCAGATGCGGTACTTTGGTTTTCGCCCAGCACATATTCCATTATACCAAAGGCTTTTTCATATGTGCTGAGGGCCTCTCTATGGTTCCCCTGTGCAGATATACAAAATGCCAGTTCATGTAACGTTTCTGCTGTGTCTTTATGGTTTTCTCCGAGTATCTTCTCCTGCATAGCCAAGGCTCTTCTGAGAGCATCTTCAGCATCCTTTACGTTGCTTAGTGCTATCAATTCATGGCCTATGCAGTGTAGTGTAGACGCTTTACTTTGACTCTCGCCAAGAACTTGTTCCTCTATTTCTAGAGTTCTTTGGAATGTACTTAGAGCCTCTGCATGGTTTCCCTGTGCAGAAATAGCACGTGCTAGCTCATACATTGTTGTTGCTGTATCTTCATGACATTCTCCCTGCACTCTTTTCTTCATTAAGAGGGCTCTCCTGAGGTCAGCCACTGCGTTGTCTAAATCACCCAAATGTATCTTTTCCTGCCCTATGTAGTGAAGTGTAGATGCTGTTTTTTGACTTTCGCCCAGCTCTTTCTCCCATATACGTAGAGCTCTTTGGTATGTGCTGAGGGCCTCTTGGTGGTTTCCCTGCGCAGATAGAGCAGTGGCGAGCATATGTACTGTCACTGCTGTTCTTTCGTCACTCTCTCCCAGTATCTTTTCCTTCATAGCCAGAGCTTCCCTAAGGACACCCACAGCCCCGTCTAAATTGCCCTCCTCTTTTAAATTATGACCAAAATTGTGTAGTAACGTTGCCGTTCTTTCGCTGTAACCTAGTTCTTTCTCCTTTATCGTTTGGGATGGGCTGTGGGCATCTCCGTGGTTGCCCAGTTTGGAAATAGCACGTAACAATTCACTCGCCGTGTCTACTGTCTCTCCGTGCTTTTTTCCCTGTGTCCTAAACTCTATATCCAAAGCCCTTGTGAGAACACCCAGAGCACCAGCTGCATCACCCAACTCTATCATAGCATGACCTATGCCTTTTAGGGCAAGTGCTGTTATTTGACTTTCACCCAGCACTTGTTCCATTATATGTAAAGCTTTCTTGTATGTACTGAGTGCTTCCGCGTGGTTTCCCTGTTTAGATATGCAAAATGCCAGCTCACATATCGTTTCTGCTGTCTCCTGGTGGTATTCCCCCATTATTTTCTCTTTAATAGCCATGGCTCTTCTCAGGAAATCTTCGGCACCGTCTGGACTACCCAGGTCTATCAATTCATGGCCTATGTTGTGCAGTGTACACGCTGTGCCAAGACTTTCACCCAGTATTTGTTCTCTTATCTCTAAAGCCCTTTTGTATGTACTGAGGGCCTCTGTATGGTTTCCCTGTGAAGATAAAGCACTTGCCAGCCAATGTATTGTGGCTGCTGTCTCCTCGTGGTATTCACCCAGTGTCTTCTCCCTCAAAGCTAGCGCTTTACTGAAGGCATCCACAGCACCGTCTGCATTACCCAGCTCTCTCATTTCTCGGCCTATTCTGTGTAGTGTAGAGGCCCTGAAAGAACCTTCACTCGGTATTTGTTCGAATACATGGAGCGCTCTTTGGTATTTTTTAAGGGCCTCTTCGTGGTTTCCCTGTTCAGATAGGGCAATGGCTAGTCCATATAGTGCGGCTGCTGTCTGTTCGTCATTTTCTTCTTGTAATTTCTCTTTCAAAATAAGAGCTCCTTCGAAGGTATCAACAGCATCGTCTACTTTCCCCAGCTTTAACATTGTGTTACCTATATAGCGTAGTGTGATTGCTTTAATCGAATGATCACCAACCATGTGGTCAAATACATGTAGAGCTCTTTCGAATGTAGTGAGGGCGTCTGTGAGCTTTCCCTGTTCAGATAGGGCATGGGCTAGCTCATATATTGTTTTTGCTGTCTCTATGTGGTATTCTCCCAATGTCGTCTCCTCCATGACCAGAGCTCTTTTGAAAAAATCCTCTGCTTCATCTGCTTTACCCAGTTTCATCTTTTCATGACCTATGCGGTTTAGCGTAGAAGCTGTGACCGGATTTTCACCCACAACTTTCTCCAGTATGTGTAGAGCTAGTTGGTATCCACTGAGGGCTTCTTCATGGTGTCCCTGTGATGCTGTTTTAGCTGACAGCTGATACAGCAGGGCTGCTGCCCCTTCGCAGTATTTTCCAGGTGTATTTTCTATCATAACAAAAACTTTCCTTAAGGCATCTACACATCCGCCTGAATTGCCAAGCTCTATCATCTCATAACCTGTGTTCATTAGTGTATCGGATGTACTTCGACACTCACCCAGCAATTGCTCCTTTATGCGTAGAGCTCTCTGGAATGTACTGAGCGCTTCTGCGAGATTTCCCTGTGCAGATATGGCAAGGGCTAATCGCTGCATTAAGGCTGCTGTGTGTTCGTGGTAAACTCCGAATGTATTTTCTCTCACAGTCATTGCTTTCGTGAGAATATCTACGGCAGCATCTATATCACCGGTCTCCATCATAAAAGAACCCATGTTACCGAGGACAATGGCAGTTTCAGGGTGTTCACCATAGAAGTCTTTTGCTACAGCAACCGCCCGTCTATATAATGACAAAGATTGCTCGTTTTTGCCAATACGATTCAACGCAATGGCCGCATCATTCAAAGCATCCATACCAACTCCGTTTTCTTTACCATCCATGTTTGGATCTGCCTTCAGTATGTCATCCAAAATTGACATAACATCTTCCTCCTCTCCTTCTCTTGCTTTGATTACTGCAATTCCAGCCTTTGCAAGATATTGCATACTAAAATCGTCATGAGCAACGGCCTCATCAAAACATGTTTTCAGTATTTGGAGACAGCGAGCATGGTTTTCTTCTGCTTTATTTAGCGTCAGTGTTAGGTAATAACGGCATTTACAATAATCCTTGTAATTGCAGCTATCCTCTTGCTTCCCATACTCTGTTATTGCACTAGACAAATTTTCTATAGCAGCAGCTGAATCACCAAGTTCACCTTGTAAATAGCCTATGTTATAATACAAAAATGCTAGATCGGGATTTTCGGTGTCTTGTCCTTGTTCTTTAATGGTTTCTATTGCTAGCTTGAAACATCTGAGAGAATCAAAGAACCTGCCTATTTGTCTAAGACTAAAAGCCAATTTTTTCGCTGTGTTGTAGGTGGCTTTCTTTGAGCATGGTTGCATTGACTCAAAAATAGCTATACACATCAAAAGATTATCTTTATCTTTTTCAAAGAACGTGGATGCCTCACGGCCTTTTTCTGCTGAAGCTAGAGTGTAGATATGATCAATCCTATGCTCCATTAATGACATGAACATCTCTCTGAAACGATTTACATTTTTGTCGGATGTTTTTTCTTGTGCAAATGCCTGTATAACACCATGCATGGCATACGTCTCATTTGTTGCATCATACTGTAGAAACGAAGCATGGGAAAGCGTTTGTAGACAATTGCCGCAATCAAACATACTTAGACCACTTTGGTGCTTAGTTAAGAGATTAAATGCATCCTCTGCATTAAAGCTTGCTGGAAAAAGAGAAAGTATTTGGACTGCATCTTGCATATTCTGGTCCAATCGTTCATAAGACAGGTTAATGCAAGCTGTGGCGTTTAGGCCCTCGGGCATTAAGGGTGAAAGTTTCAAGCCAAATACAGTTTTTGAAGTCAGTTCTGCTATTATATCTATTGCCCTGTGACCTTGATGCAGTAAGTAACCAATAATATGAAGAAACAGAGCAACGAAGCCACATTTTTCAGCCAAGCGATTGCCGTCTTCATGACTCAAACGTTGTGAGTAGGACTGCAACACAACAAAGGAATTATCCATTGTTAGAGTCCCAAGGTTGTGAATAGACGTCTCCTCGTTTGGTTTCTCTATCGTTTGCCGAGTTGTACATAGAACATACGCATTGTTACAGCTGGAAAACAACTGATTTAGTAAGGAATAGAAATGACTCCGTGTGTGATCCTTAAGGGCATTCTCACAATTGTCTAAAATAATGAGCATCTTTTCCCTGTATGAAGATATCTGTTGGCAAGCCATTCTTGTGAGACTTGCAGCATCGGTTTTGCCACTGCTTAACAATTGTGAAGGATTTATAGCATGGAGAAGGGACAAGGGGATGTCTTCGTCAAGTGAAACCCCCTTCATGTCAGCCATGACCGAACGTATTCCCCATTTTGACACACAGGTGTGGCCGATAGTGGTTGCCAAAGCAGTCTTACCTTGTCCCCCAAAGGCTTTGATTACAGCGAGGCGATGTCCTTCAGTAAAAAATGTGTTGATAATCTTTTGGACATCTTCATCACGCCCGACAAAACACTTTGGTCGCTGTGGTAAAGAACACTTTTCTCGAATGGCACCTGTAAATACAAATGAGAGGATACAATGTGCGGTACTCACAGGAAGCTATTTGCTATGTCAGAATTACATGCAGATCCTAGGATTTTCAAATATTGCTCAAATTTTTTAGGACCACGGTTCAATATATAGACTAAACGTTTTTTAAACATAGACCATTATGTGCATTACATCCATAACCAAATTTAAGCCGCCAAACTACTACGGAGTAAGCACTGCGTCGTTGACATATTTACAGGGTACATCTGATGCGGACGGATTGAATTTATAGCTTACGCTTCGATTATTGTGTTCTCACGTGTCGACACGCGTGTCTGTGTAATATGGACTCAATTGTAGCGTATAGCCATAAACCGTATATAATTTCATGCTGTAACTTAAAGGATGTCAGTTTGTATTTTGAAAATCTACAACGTGTGCTTTGCAGGCTGTGCATGACGAACGCACTATTTGATCAACAGAAGTCGTCTTCCGAGATATATTAACGAAGAAGAAGAAGGGTCAAGGTCACCACACGAAAGACAAAGCGACTGACAACCGGGCAAAGCAAAGTTTGAAAATATCGACGAAAAATGTCGCCAATTGAACAGCATTGACTATATATAAGACGATAAGTATACAGAGGTTACGTGTGAAGTAAAAGATTAGTAGACTTTGTTGCTTTTTTCTGACTTTAATGATATGGTGCAGTGCTATAGCCAGGACACGTTTCACCGTTACTTCGATTGACCCTACATCCTGCATGTCACACAGGCCATGGGAAAATCTAAGAATAAAAAGCGAAAAGTCAATAGTCCTAGCAGTAGTAGTGAAAACTTCCATCTTAGCAGTATTTTGGAGACGCCAACGCAGTCTTGTACGGAGACACAACTGATAGCCACCCCACCATGGCCGGTCTACAACAATCAACTCCTATAGCTGCAATACAACGAGATAAACCAATCAGCTCCCCACAGAAGGATGTCACTGGAAAACATTGCACTACAGATGGCAGACATCATGAAAGAATTGAAGGTGATTAAGGACGATCAAAAAAAGCATTATTGAAAATAATACAAAAATGCGTGAACATTTGAAAAAAGATATCACACATATTGTACAAGAAAAAGTGAATGAAATGAAGAAAGATATAGAAGTAACGGTCAATACTCAAAATTTAAAGCTGAAAGCACCACAGGACAAAACGCTAGAACTGACTCACGATTTGCGAGAAAAAGATAGAATTATTGATTCGCTTAAATGTAGAACAGAATCATGTTTGGATAGCCATAAGTCAGGTGTTGAAAATCCAGATATTTCAGTTAACATAACAGGCCCATATCAAAGTCCTAATGAAAATGTGGAAGTCAAGGTGTGACAAATTCTGATTATCATTATGCCACCTGAATTTGAGCAAGAAGCTGTGGACCTACCCAGGATACGGGAGTGCAAAAGACTGCAAAGCAGGACTGGAAAACCCAGACTTGTAAAGGTAGCCTTAGGCAGCATAGAAGAGAAAATACTAGTATTAAGGCAGAAGCATAATATTAAAAATAGTAAAGATGCAAGAATGCGAAAAGTACGTATACATGCCAGTGAATCCCACTGCGAGAGAGTTCTTGACAAAAACATGGAATTCTTGTTACAATATGTGCCAGAGGGACATAGGTTCTATGTCACCAACCATGGGCTTATTAAAGAAAAAACTGCCGACAGGATGCGACAAGATAATACACGTATGGCTACTGCCACAAATAGCGCCCAAATGCAGCCGGTCAACGTAGGTCAAACTCCGGCCCCGTACATAAATACAGCTAGATACACAAACCAAAGCGGACCCGAAACCATCTTTCAAGCAGTGCCAGTGAATGGAATGCGAACACCAGTAAACGGAATAAGGACCCCTCTCATACGCCTACAGCATGCTGTATTACCACCATTAACCATGAATCGCTAGGACAGGCAGCCCTGCGGCCACGTTTTGGACCACAATCATTTTAACACAGATATCGCACGCAAGGAGGTAGAAACCTCGTCCACCATTGATAAATGCTCAGCTTTGGTAAAAAAAAGATAAAGTTTCGGAGCTAAGTTTCATTTTCTGGAATGTTGGAAAAGGGTTTAGTCGCAAGATACTTAATATTGATTTTTTAGAAATTATAAATAGGCATGATATGATTTTTCTAACTGAATATTGGTTGAGCAATGATATGCCAATTGTATTGGCGAGATACGATTGCTATTTGTATCGAAGAAAGAATCTACGTGGTGGTGGAATACCCATCCTCTGCAAAACTAAAATTAGAAAATATGTAGATATAGTAAGTGATATTTATGATAGTATTATATGGATAAGAATAGATTCTATACGCAATATAGTTATTCCTTCGAAACCAATTTTATAGCAGCATGGTACTTTCCGCCAGAAAATAGTTATTTTATAAAACAAATGATGTTGATGTATTTCAAGCTTTAGAAGAGTCATATAGCATATATATTACGGAGGGAGAAGTGTTTATAACGTGTGACCTGAATGCACGGACTAGAAATGTTGATGGTTTTATAAATAACGACTGTTTAGATAAAACGACCCGGGACACTTTAATGCCTGTAAAGACTTATACGATGGATAACATGTTAAGTGAGAGAAAAAATGCAGACAATGTGGTTAACCTATTTGGGCGTAAATTACTCTCCTTCTGTAAGACCGTGGGTATAATGAATATTTTTCACGGTACAGCGTATAGTGAAAAATGATTGTCTTTGCGTTACGTCACAAGCATGTGACAGTGCTGAGTAGTAGTCACAGGTGTGACTATTAGGTGTACTTTGTAGTAGCACGTATAGGAAAAACCCTGGACTAACTTTGAATGCAAGAATGGGGTCGTTGACCATTGGTAAGTACGGGAAATTGCCGTTTACGCCAGGAAAATCTAATTTTTGGCCAAAACGAAGAGTTATTATGACTTTAATTTAAGCGTTTTGCCTAAAGAAAACATCATTTTAGCGGGAAATATTGCAAGGGCATTTTCAGCCAAAGGTATCTTAATTTTGGCATGATAGCGTTCAAGTTTTCCTTTCAAGCTTATTGAAAATTCTTCTCATGAATGTTTTTCCATATTTTTTACCAGGCTTAGAATGGAAGAGAAATATCAAGCAGGCTATGACAAACAGAGGAATCGAGATGAACTGAGAGACTTCAAACCTCGTCGAGAAAATGCCCAGTTACATCATGAGTGACTCTACCAACAACTGTTATTTCATTCATTTTAATAAGTGGTCACGATTTACCAAAAGTATAGGTATTCGAGATTTACCAGATGAACTAAGTTATATTGCATTATACATTACTCATTTAATAGATACAAAATCCTCTTCACATGTTGTGAATCATTCAATTTACGCCATCAAGTACCGTGTAGCTATTAAAAAACACGACTACTGGTACGCGTTTAATCGATAACTAATTTAATACTCGTCAGATTACCACCCGCCCCCTTCCTTATGAATAGGTATTACTTTATTAATACAATGCAACCGACGTGTAGCCGCATGTTAGAAGACAATGTGTGACTAAGCACAGCAGTATGAGGCCGCTACCCCTTCCCAGCAAGGAGTCAACTAAGCCGCAAGTTAGAAGACAATGCGTGATTACTAACAGCAGTAGGAGGCCGCTACCGCTCCCCAGCAAGGAGTCAACACAGCAGTGCGTAACCCGGGCTTAATTAGGGGTTATTAGTTGGCNTTTAATTTTAATTTTAATTAAAATTGATATTACCGAAATTAGTAAATGTCGTTTGCGTCATGTATCAATATTTATGCGCATAATAGTACCTACGTTATAAACATTCAGCAAAGATCTTTGGAAGGCCGCTCTTTCGTCGTTTATATCAAATGAAAACTATCTGATACCCATCGTATCAATCATTATACCATGATAAGCGATTAGCATACTAATTTATGTCCCCAGTCATAATAACTTTAACAATTACAACAAACCTCCCTACTCTGCTTTTCGTTGCAAAAACAATTAGCCACAACTGTTTTAATATTAAAAGATATCAATAATAATGACAATTTCAAAATTTCAAAAGTACCTTTGGGGTTCGAACTCCCGTCGGGCAGGTTACAACGTTTGCAACGACGTTAACCGTTATTCCACCAATTCTATTATACTTTCACACTGATATCGAGAGATCTGTATTGCCGGGCATGCCGAAGCTTTGCGGAAATTGCCGAAGGCTAGGAAAATTCTTCAAAATATATTTTTATTACTTTTAATCAAATCCAGACTCTCACTGCTCTGAGGTATGGCTTAAACCTTTCAGTTGTCATCAGACTTTGTAATTTGGGAGAAAAAAGTGAAACAGGAACTTCTGGTGATGAATAATATATTATAGTGCTGCAAGGTCTTGTTTTCTATCCCTGATGTACGAGTAGCTTTTTCTACAGTTTCTATAATTCTCTTAACGTATGAAAATATGGAGGTTTTCTGATACAATAAGACTTTGATAAAATCAAAACCAATAATACTTTTCAAGTCGCGAGTCGGGATAAATATCGGCAAGGTGGAGATATGTCCCGCCGGCGCTTCCGCAACAGCAAGACTGAAGGACGCAAGTTACAAAGCAAAACATGTTTAGTCAAGTTAAAGACTTAATTACCGGCCTAACAGCGGCGATAGTGACTCCAGCTGTGAGCGACTTGCGCTGTCTATCGTAATCCCCCTATCATTAACACTGTCGGGGGCACACGCACGTTCGCACGTGCGTGTGCTATTAAAGGGGACTAAATAGTTACACGGTAGGTACATGCTGTCAATAACATTTCCGATTCCACCAATAACGGTTATATCAAGTCTCTTCAAGATTCAGCGAATAGATTATTAAAAGAGACATCAAGAGATATGGGAGATGAAGATCGGACTCTAATGAAGATATGCCCATACAAGACGAGTGGTATAATAGATTATCTGTATCAAAGAGCCTCGTTTTGTAATTATGTGTACATTTGTTCAGCATTTTTCTTCTAATGGTAAATTTGGAGGCAGCAACCCTTTTTACTTTTTACGCTCCCTAACTTTGGTGTTTTCTATCGGCCGGGCTAGTCGGCAAATTAGTATTTGCCTTTGTTTGTGTATGCTATATAGAATAGTAAAGACGAATGGTCAATGTCGGGCATAGAGATGACGTAACCGGGAGTTTTACCTTTTGTAACTCAAACGGGCTAAGCACAATAGACCATTTGCTAGCTGAATCTAAATCATTCACTAATATTGTGAAGTTTTCATCAGGCACATTCAACACTTTTTCAGACCATGCACCAATCACGTTTGTCCTGCTTTGTGGGCCTTTAAAACAAAATGCGCTTTTAGATCATGATGAACGTAAGACAGGCATGGAACTTTAAACTAGTGTTTCGGTTAGATGGATAGAAAAAAATGCCAAGTCGATAAATGATGCATTAGCGTATCGAATAGACAGTTTTTGTACTACAATGGATGCTAAGATAAATGACCCCGTAGAACTAAACAATCGGGTAGATGAATTTAGTAGCATGTTAAGAGGTTCTGTGTTGCCTTTTTGCAAAGTAAACAAATTAGATAATCATACCTCCAAAAAGCAGTATGAGGAGAAATATTTACAGACTGCCACTAGAAAATTGGATAAACCATGGTTTGATGAAAATTGTAACGAAAAGCTTAAAGACTAGAAGACCGCTCTACACGAATTCAATATGGAAAAAAACACTAGATAAGCATAAAATCTTGTTAGACAAAAAATCAAGTTAAAAGGATATTTGCAAACAGCTAAAAAAATATAGTCGCTTTGAAGGTGATATGTTAGAATATACCAGAAAACACAACCCGCATTTTTTTATAAGCAGTTCTCTCGCAAAAAAGAGTGTAAACGTTAATTCGGAGCTTACTATTTATACACTCTATGATTATTTTAAGAACACGACGAATGGTGGAATAGATTGTGACATATGTGAAGTAGACCCCAATGTAGGCGTTTACACCGAGACAGTGTTTAATGAATTAGATAAGTACAACCGACGCACAATTTGGATTTAAAGCGGGGCATATTACCGTAGATGCTATCTTTGTGCTACAGCACGTGATAAATCGTACTTTAAGGAGTAAGAAGCGACTATATTGTGCATTTGTGCATTATAAATCCGCTTTCGATTCCATGGATAGGCCAAGTTTATGGAAGAAATTAAATAAACTCGGTTTCCAAGGTAAATTGCTCCGAATTGTAAAAAATCTTTACAGCAATGTAAAGGCTTGTGTTAAGTTAAAGGTCAGCCATCTGGATACTTCCAAATATACACCGGTCTATTACAAGGAGAGGTAATGTCCCCGCTACTTTATTCTTTGTATGTTAATGATTTTGAAATTTTTTGCTTATCGGAAAAAATTGTGACAGTATAGAAATATGGGACATAAATCTTTTTTACTCATGTATGCTGATGATACGGTACTTTTATCGGGGTAATGAAATGTTCGCACGACCAGCGGCACTAATCCATAGCAATGTCGAACGTCTGTCCTTTGGAAATACAAAAAAAAACTACAAACATTGTCTTTTCTACCTCTTCGGTGGCTGCAGTTATACACACAGCAGTTGTCATGACCACCCATGACCGATAAATGCAAAGAGCGGGAGATCTACTTTACATCGTGACAGCCGTCCATGAAGGCCCCTTCTACTCTTGCCCCCTGAGAAACGGTCCCGCACAAAATGGCGCGAGCTGGGCATGCTCACGATTTCGTGGAAAACACTCTATTTCAATGTGGCACAACGCGCGCTACCTTGATAATAAGTTGTTCAGGCTCCCGTGGAGCTATTAAAACAGCTTATCTGAGACAATGGGCGAATGTTTACCTGAAAGCATATAGCTTCAAAGGAAGATGCCGCGTTTCACGTCCTTCTCTCATTATGTCCATGGCATAAATGAAGCAACAGATCTGGGTCACGTGGTACTGCGACGACAATGAGGATAAAGGTCTATGAGACTTTAACCGAGCTGCATGGTGCATACAGACAAAATAGTTTAGGAAAGTTGTGTTTAACGGAGTTGAGCAATTTCCGTTATGCCTCAGTGAGTTGCCGTGGGATTCACCAAAATTGCAGCACTCCTTGACAATCTTTCTTTGTCTGTGACGGTCTTCCGTGACTTACTTATTAACTTTGGTGACCATAGTTGCGATGCTCGAGATCTCAGTCACCTCAAGTGTTTTAAGCCTCGGTCACAACCGGCCGTACGGGCTCTTGCGGGCTGTTTGCGTCCAAATTTTGCGCAGAATCTCACGTCCCACGCGAGTCCTTCTTACGAAATTTGGAGTTCGCAGACAACCCGTAAGCACGTGCGGAGGATGTTGGACATGTCCAAAAGATTCTACGAATAGCCTGCGAACAGCGAGGCCGCAAGCGCAACTTGTTCTCCTCGCACGGAGTTAGCAAAAGAGACGCGCGTTGTGCAAGACGCGCGTCCCAAGCAATTAAGGAGCAAGTGCCCTTTTTGTGTTGAGTAAGGCGCACGCCCTCACAACTAACGAACAAAGTCGAGAGCACACCGGGAATGCGTCGCACGTGCGTCTCCCCCACGCCTAGTGTATAAAAGGCGTGCCCACGAAGCACGCTCGTGTCTTTACAATGAACATTGACTGTGTTACGTGTACAACCATTTTCAAAATTTTCAAATTTTTGCTCAATTTAGTTTCTAATATGCCTCCAAAAGGCAAGAGAAAAAAGCTTACATAGTAGAAAAAAGGGAGGAGGGAGAAGAAAGAAGAAGAGAACAGGAAGCAAAAACTGATGTACGCCGTCAGTACGTCAACACAAATGTGTGAGGCAATTGTGAAGCAAAACTGACGCAAAAGGGCACTACTTTCGCCGTGCGTTGCAGTCCCTTCGTAAGTGGTGAGTGTGTGCCACGTACACAGGAAGCAAGACAAACTCAAGAAATGAGTACAATTTCCACGGCCATCGCTCCTTGCAATTAGCGTCCCTGTTTGAAAGGACATCACATGTGGCCCTTGCGACTCGCAAGTCAGACTTTCCTCTACCTCTACGACCTCCACGGCCTCCGCAACACCCCAAAATCGCAGAGGACGTACGATCCTGAAATTCGTGCGTCCGGTTGTGACCGAGGCTTTAGATCATATCAAAAGCTGATAGTCTTTTAGATAAACTGTCATCTGTTGGCAAGCTTACTAATTGCTGATGCATTTTAAATGCATTGTAGTTGACCAAGAGCTCGTTAACAATAAAACCTGTTAATTATGCACCGCTGCAATTCCCAAGCCAGGTAATAACAGGTATCAAACTCGTCTTGGTGGGCTTTCATATTTTTAAATATATCTCATTTATTTCATGGGGTTATTTTATTGGTATTTGTAAATGACGTTAAATATCAATATTTAAACAATTAAGTTCAAACACGGTTGCGAACATTAATATAAGAAATTGCTCTCAGGGTATCTTGAAGCGTATGCCCAGGTATTACTTCCGTGGAAGAAAACGTGTTGAGGAAAAACAGGAAAAAGAGCGGTATATTAAAGAAAAATGGGAACTGCTGTAATAAAATGGTTCGTAATCCTAATTCGTTTATGCTTTGAGGATTTGTTTCTGAAGGATATTTCATCTAAAATATTAAATAATTTAAACGATTTATCATTTTATAACTTGAAAAACTTTCTGTATATATGTAAGCTTTGTCAGACCCAAAAACATGTAGCAGATCAAGGTAAAAGAGCATTGTTTGCTACTAGTAGCATGGAAAAATGAATAATTTAATGTTTTTACTAAATGTGCAGTTTTACGTACGTTCGTATATTTTAAATTATGCATGGAGATTTAACCTGGTAAGGGATATAAGAAAGCCACAAACGGTGTAAAAAAGAGCACTACTGATAACTTAGTTCATTGTATATAACTTAAATTAGTATATTATGAAAAGCGGGAGATATCCAATTCTTTCAAGTATGAAGTAACAATTTTTTAATATTGATTTAAATCCCCTCTTCGAAAAAATGTATTATTACCCCGTGCTATAAAGATCTACTCAAGAAAAAAAATTGCTTGGGTAAAATTGTGTACGGAATGAACTGGAGACACTTGGCTTGTAATTAAGCTTTCACGAAAGGATGTCAGATAACTTTCTACTGTCCTTGAAAGAGTAAAGATTGAAAGATAATTTTAGACAAACTTTGACGGGAAAATATCCACACAGGGTAAAGGGATATTGCGCCAACATCAATTTTACACTGAAATTCTATTTAAATAAGCTAAGGAACTAATTGCCAAATTTAGAGGGGCGTAACCAGACCTGCAAAAATTGTACGCACGGATTTGAAAGAATTACAAGCACGTACAGCAAAATGTAGACCAACGCAAAACATGAAGGACAGCGTAATCACAGCAAATGTACCTCATATAGTAGCTTAATTTCCATTAATCATAAAATCATCATTTAAGTCAAAAATATTTTTGCGATTTAATAAATATTCTAATTTACCCACAACAGTATATTTATTTAAAAGGAGGCTAGGTGAAATATAGTTTTATTATTTGTTTGTGAAAATTGTTCATGTCACCCTGTTAGTTTGGAGGTCTAAGCTGGGTCAAGTCCGTGTTAAAATTCCTATGAAGCTGTGCAGGAAAACTCTTCCTTTGTTTCTCTAGCTCTTCAATAAACCTGGTGTTCAGATTTTATCTAGTGCCCCCAGGTCTGCGGGAGCTTCTCTTTGAAACTAACGCACAGGTAGATTTTTACCTGAGATAAATATCGCCAGCGAGAGTGCGTTCGATACCAGCAATTAGACAAAGGCTACCCAGCGGGCAACATATGTTGTTCTAACAATAAAACAACGTTGAACCATAACGTTGATAAGACGTTGGATAAACATTGGATTTGAAAGTTGACCCAACCTCAGATAACAACGTTGTATCAACGTCAGATGACAACATTGTATCAACCCCAGTTGTTAGACAACATTCTTGCATGAAAAGACATTGAAATGACCTGAGGGTAGGGTATAAAAGTATGGTCTTTAAGTTATAATTTCCAAGGTTTAGATTAATATATATATATATATATATATATATATATATATATATATAAGCACAGTCACTTCAACCTGTCTAGGTGACCAAGAACTGTTAACCTTATTAATTCACTCCATCACATTTACAGCAACTTATTCATCCTAGTGTTAGCTGACCTTGCAAGGAAGTCAGTGTATTGGAATATATTTCTGAATAACAAGTTAAGAAAATTCACTAATTCACTAAAGACACAAAACAACTGTCACTTTTACTTTTAACACTTTTTTTGATTATTTTGATAAAGTTAGTTACAGTATTGATAAACAAAGTATCACGTTTTCAACAATTAATATTTTAAATTACAAACTATGTCCGCAAGGTTGTGTCAATGACCAAAATACAACGTTGAGTCAACGTCACATTATGACGGTGTTTCGACGTGGCTGGATCAACGTTGATTTTACGTTGAATTTAGGTAGATCAACGGCAATTCAATGTATCAACCTGTTTTCAACGTTGATCCAACACAACTATGCCTGCTGGGTACAGGAGAATTGAATGCCATTTAACCCTCTAATTAAGAGGTACAGGAAGTTCCAGTTAGATGGATGATTAAGATAGGACTTGTAAATGTAACATGCATTGTTTAGCTCAGTTTAATAAAAGTATGTAAGACGGGGTGTCAGCGGTTTAATAAAATAAATTGAATTTCACAAATAACATGGACCTCATATGTAATAATCAACAGTACTCTTAACTCATTCAAATGCAGTGTTTTATACAACTTGGGATAACTATAATTAAATGCTTGTTAAAGAATTGAATAGACAGGAAATGGTTTAACACAGCTTCACGAGGATTTAGACCCCTCGGGTAAGAGATTTGAATGAGTAAAAACTTTTATCAGATGCCAGAAAAGTCATCTTACAGATAGACAATGCAGCTCAGTTTGACAGCTAAGCACGCTCTCTTCTCCGGTGGCGCGATTGTCGTCATCGGAACACGTGACCACGTATAGCTCATTTTCTCCCAGGCCGAGCAAATAGGACGTTTTTTACAGCAAAAAATTTACAAAATGAGCTTTTAATTTGTGCATTTGGATAAAGATATCGTTAGTTGGGCATGTTTTCTGAAGAATTTGTTCCGTTCAGGCCATTCTGACGGTGTCCGTTGTCCTTTGAGTGCCAAGCGGGCAGACAGCAGGTACCGTTTATGAAGGACTAGTATGTTCCGGGACCGGGTTGAACCCACGTCTTCCCGCTCCGGAGGCGGACATTCTTACCACACGGACATCCGGTCTTTTTTACTAAATGTCACTTGACAAAATGTGAATTTTAGTAGAAAAATACTGAGCGTGACACGTAAAATAAGTTTCTTATTGTGACAGCCCCTCCAAATGCGCAAAAGTATCCAAATATAATATAAATTAATAATTATTAAACTTTGGTTTTTATAATAGTCCTGTCCCATTGTTTCATTTTAACCAAAGGGCCCTGAGCTACCAATATTAAGTATAATGCATCGGAATCTTTGATAAATTTTGGATATTTCTCTAACTTGCACTTGGGTCAGCCGTTTACGAATTAATTAGAATGTATAAGGGAATATCTCAGTGGTAAACTTGACAAAGGCATCACGAAGCACCATTTTTTCAAGCTTTTTTCGTTGCATGTTCTGAAAAGCGTTTATAATTAAATAATCTTATGCTAGAGAGAGTGTGCAAGGTGTTCCCCTTGCAATTGTAAACCTAAGATAAGTTTACCTACGAGACCTATTTTGGACTATCTTGCTTTCAAAGTTCTAACATGGTTTCCGTACCTAATTGTCAATGCCTCAAACATGCAGAGATACAACTAGGTACGGACACTACCGGTACATGGAGAATACAAAAAGTGTAAAGCTGCTCTCCTGAACAAAAAATTACATGTTACTTATTATGCGCACCTTCTTATTTCATCTGTGTCACTACATATGTACACCAATAATTCTAATTGGAAATTACAATCATGGCATTATGTGGCAGGGGTATGGACAGTGCAATGATATTGGACAATTGACATAACCCTGGTTTTCTTATTAAAGATATCCGTGCCTCTTGAACCTAAGGATTATTTTCATGAGATATGTATTGACAAGAATAAATATATATATATATATATATATATATATATATATATATATATATATATATATATATATATATATATATATATATATATATATATAAGTGATTATATAAATATATATATATATATGTATATGTACATGTGTGTTAAATTATATCTTACCACTCATGTCGACACGCCTTGGCTCTCAGCAGTACGGTTTCTTTAATTCTTTTCACAATTTTTGACAAACCATAACTAACCATAGTCATTTTTTATTCACATTTTATATCATTNTAGGCCTACAGGTGAGGGTTAGTCGGATTTTTGGGGTTAGTAGGCCTATATGGGACGAATGTCACATATACAAAGTGATGGGGAGCGAACTACTCTTCCTAGCGGAATATCATTCCTGACACCGGCGCCGCAATTTTCAGCGATGCAAGTCACGTTTCCTGTAGATAGCCTTCTTGTGGTCTGTAAATCATACCGCCTGCTGAGATGGGTTGCACCAAACTGTAACGACCCAACTATACTGGGAACACGACCGAATTTTCAGAGGACTCTCCTCTACCTAACATACACCCATCAATTGGTAAATGCATATTAGGCTTTGTTAAGCATAGAACAAATAGGTTCTACATCTGAAACTCGGGGTGCGTGTGTGTGTGTGTGTGTGTGTGTGTGTGTGTGTGTGTGTAATATTTATGCTATACGATGCATGTCATTGCCACCATTATCGCCCACCTCAAACTGATATGATTTTCGGCGAATATGGAATTGTTTATCAGAGAGTGAAAATAGATAAATCAGATAATGTCGATGATGTACTGTACAGGCAAATGCAACTGGCTGTGATAATAATAACTCGTAGGGGCTATCATGCATTGACCTGATACAAGTAAGAATATACGAGTTCCCAGTCAACATTAGAAATCAACGCAAGAATGGTAATGTCAGACATCCCCCCACCCCCTCCTTTAAAACTTTTCTATCTAGATAATCTTACGGGTGATTTTTTTCTCTTTCTGGTTCCATTTGTTTGTAAAATCATCCCCAAAATATTAGACAAACGCCTCCAAACTCTCCAGGATTCATGCAACAAATCAGACTTGTAACCGATTAACTGCGTCTCCTTTATATCAGCTGTGCAATCATTAATAATGAATGGCGATGTTGTGTGAGGCTTTATGAAATGAAATGCACTATAAATCTAACATATTTTGTTGTTTTCACTTGAACAGCAGTTAACCAATGGCATATTCAGTGTCGATTTAGAAGAATATGAACATTATAACTTTGCCTGAATGCTTGAATTTATTAGCAGTGGAATTACAAGACAAAAAGAGGGCATCTCGCCTGCTAGATAAAGCACACAACTGAATTTACAAGTGGAAAATTTCTCTGAGTAGCATTTCTTCCTTTTAGTTGTCCATGTGAAGAAATGTAAAGAGGCTGCTGCGCCAACTGTGAAAATTGGTGAATGATAGCTCACGTGCAACCTTTTTTACATCATTAATATCATATATTTAAGTACCTGTTGTCAAAACTTAAGCACACCTGCATCTTTAACATTGTTCTGCGTCCGAAATGTACTGTATTTTTCCATGCCACTGTGGAAAATCGTGCTTTCAAAGACGACACTCCATTTACAGTATTCAAAAGCTCAAGTGTCTTTTTTTATATCGTTTTATACCTTATCTTGAATCTAAAAAATATTAGAAATTTGTATTTGATTCTGAACAGTCATTGCTGTGGAAATTGTTTCCATCCATAATTCCGTTGGCATAGTTCTATTGGAAACCACTGTAAATTCAAAGCAACACACACACACTCTTGCTAAAATGATGGAATATTTCAAAAATAAGAGACAATTTTTTGTTTCAAAGTATTATGTGAAATGACCGATAAACGTTTCTTAAGTCAAAATTCCTCGAGGAGCGTACAACATGTGGGTTCAAGTTGAGGACCCTGTATAACACACCAGAGCAGAATGGCCGGCCAGTCACTGGCCTTCGCGGCTGCAAGTCAGTTTTGTCCAGCATATTAAAAGATTGGGAATGCCTCGTCCTTAAGCCTGAGGGTGACTTTGGTCACTTTAAGAGAATTTGACCTTCGGGGCGCGGGCGAGAAAAGGACATCGATGCATCCTCTTGTCGTCGGGATGCTCATCTCAGTCAGAGATGCATCAACAAACTAGTTGAGCTAGTATCTAGAGGAATAAATGTCCCCCTCCATGTTCACGATGGCAATACATTCTGAGATGAAATATTTGGTCTAAGTCTACTTTTGAATGACTCTCCAATGAATGTTTTTTCAACAATACAATTGCTCTTCCCTATTAATTGCCGATAATTTATTAAATATATAACTAATCGTCTTTAAGAACCCAAAGGGTTAAAAAATTCTCAAATATAATGTAACTTGAATGAAGAAGATGCAATTACAGTGAACCACTTGCGACTGAGTTTTTACATATTTAAAACGAAGATGTAATGTTTTGTTGGGGATACTCCATCATTTTAAGCAAGGGTGTATTTTCGGGCAAACATTATTAAGGCGCCACAGTAAACAGACCGGTCGTTTGAAGCATAACGTTGTGGTTGTTCAACACCGGGAGTCCAAGCACGGTACCCTTCTCCGCGTACTCGATGATGTAATGGTTTATGTGGTCCACAACGTCTTGCGACGGTTCCGTGTAGTACCCAGCATCGCGAACGACCTGCAGCATGCCCGCGACAGCACCGGCGACGTGAGGTGCTGACATTGAGGTCCCACTTTTCAGGGTCGAACCGTTGTTGTTTCCGTAGTAAGCGGCCTTGATGTTCTCCCCTGGAGCGTAAATATCGACGCACGGTCCGATGTCACTAAATCCAGCCACGTAATCGTGTATCTGGGTGGCTCCAACCGTGAGGGCCCTGCCTACGCTTGCAGGGGATCTGGCACAAGCATCGCCCCCGAAGTTATTTCCAGCGCTGACTACTGTTGGGATGCCTGCATCGATTACCGCGTTCACAACGTTATTGAAAGACGGGCGTTTCGGACCACCGAGGGACATATTTATTACTGACAGACGCTTGTATAGTTGAACCTGTGTCTTTACCCAGTTTAGCCCTTCCAGGATCTCAGACTCCATACAATGGTAGTAGCTGCATACCTTGACGGGGATGAGGTTTACCTCCTTGGCTACTCCATAGGTGGCGCCACCTAAGGTACTGGCCACATGGGTACCATGCCCCATATCGTCTCTACTATCGGCAAAAGAACCTGCGTGCCACCCTGAAATACAATTCACAGAACTTTGATGAGAAAAACCCTTTTTTCTGATTTCTGTCTAGAACTTACTTCAAAACCCTGGCGCAAGAATCATTATCGATATCACACAAGAGGAAGCCAAGAACCATCCATCAATTGAACTATTCAAGAAACTGAACTAGAAAATAATTTATGAACGGATAGAATTTCAGAAAGCATCGTTAGTTTTTAAATCGTTAAATGAACTTTCACCATTTTAGGACTTACTGCATACTACAACCATAGACATAACTGGCAGAATCACTAGCTCAAGTAATAAAGGAAATCTCTATTTACCAATTGGTAGACATAAAGATATACTAACTAAAGGTCTAGATTAATAAAGATTTTTACTAACACATTCCTTATTTGCTTTATTCTAATTACTATTACTATTTTGATTTGATTCAATTTATTTCAATATAATTTTAATTTGATTAATTCTTTTTTTAACCCTTCAGAGGGCAATGTGTAAGATAAGTGTATACACTTAACAAGTTTTACCCTTTGTAAATAAAGATTATTATCATTATTATTATTATTATTATTATTATTATTATCCTTTCCCCCTCTCTCTCTCTGTGTCTCTCACACATAGTTTTTCCCAACACACGTTTACTCTCTCTCTGTCTCTCTCTCTCTCTCTCTCTCTCTCATGCTCTCATAATGTCCTTTACCTGCAGACACTCTTCCCCCGAAGTCCACATGATCAGGGTTAATTCCGGTGTCAACGACGTAGGCGTCTGTCCCAGTGCCCACCCCCCAGGTAAAGAAAAGGTCATCATTCTTCTCGTAGTCTATTCTGTCTACACCCTATATAAAATAAAAGAAACGAAATATCAAAATTCATTTTTCATACTGCAACTCATGAGTTTATGTCCGTTTGCTAACTTGCTATTAGTAGACAGGTTCTTCTCAACTCTTGATGAAAAAATTGCTTAACTCGGAGAGAAAGGTGTGTTAACAATTTCAAACAAGATGGTGTCGATGGGTTGGCATCGCATATCCCCGCACTTCCCCACATCGTAAAAAGCTCACTTTCAGGGACGTCATTCCCTTCATGACAATGCATGAGTCCTGTTTGTAAAATAGTTGCAAATAATTTTCATAATAACACTATAAAACGTGTCGGTAAAATGCTTAATGTAAATCCACCCCC
>NW_019774269.1:576934-590535 GCF_001039355.2 Lingula anatina
CCCCCCCCCCCCCCCCCCTCCGGAGTAGCCCCACATAAATTATGGCCATGGTCTATCAATCCCCAAAAAGCTTTTACTTCTTTACTCAAATGACCGAAGGAGTGGTAGCTGAAGTTACGATGTAGAATATTGAAATTGTCCAAACCCAGAGACACTGGAAAAACTCAGAAGCACACTAAAATTCCAAAGTACCATACATTCTTGATGATAATATATCATTTGCCTCAGTTTTAACTTCTTCATTCTAATGTTCTAGGAGTTGATACATTTAGCAGAAATTACAATGTGAAAAATAATTAGAATCAGTCAACCCCAGGGAAAGCCTAATCTCAAGGGACTCATGAAAAAAAAAAACAATCCAAAACTGTCACCAACGGAGAGGTGAGCGATAAAGCCTCTGCAAGAATATGTGATATTGAGTTAAAGAAGTCAAGAAGGAAGTGTAAATTCCACGTTTATCCTGAGCTACATTTCACGCAAGATGGTCGTTTGCAAAGTGTTCCAGATAACCAATGTAGAAAAAAGAGATGTCATGTGTGGCAATTTGTTGCATTCGTGAACAGAAATGTAGATTTACCTTTTTGTGCCAAAAGAAAGGTGTTGTCAAAGTGTCATTTTTGAATGTACTTGTGCATTCGATTTTGTTATTGAACTTTTTGACATCCTGTATTGAATTCCGTTTCAGCTTTCACTATTTTGCAATAAAATACCTTTAGCAATTGTTGAAAGTAATAATTATGATTTTTTTAGGGTGAAATACATCAAAAAGAGTACATTTCTCGTACTCCCAATGACCCCAGAGTTATGCAAGGATGGAAATTGAGGTTCTGATGAACAGATATATAGCTTGCAATCACCCATGTGAATGATTTTTTTCCTTTGCGGAGGTCAGTGGTCTTATATCTTTTTTAAAGACACAACTTTGATAAAAATGGCCACTAGCTATCAGGAGAGAGAGACTGCACAGCGTTCAGTGTAGCGAACAGTGTAGCGTACTCAGAAAAGAAGCCATGAAACATAATTTGTTATCTCATCGACACACTCACGCATACAGACTGTAACATACGCCTGCATAGACCCAGTGATATTTACCCATGTTAAACTGGCATCGTAAGGCCCTTCACGATGGTGTGTATCTAACGACACTTTTGTATCTTGTTCAATTTCAGCTATGTGGTCAGTAAGCTTGCGAAGCTCTTGAAGGTCACTAGTGAAAATCAAAAGTACTTCAGCGACGATAATAAATAGCATAAGTCCGGACTAAATATGCATATTTGATATACATGTGAATTTTAAACATACATCTTAGAAAACTTGCACTACAGTACGGTACCTGCATAATGACAGTAGATAAAATTATTAATAAAATATAATTACAATTGTAAGAAATATAAGGTAAAAATCAAAATTCGAATGATGAATCTTATATCAAAATTAAACGATCGTTATTGTCTGAAGCAGAGTTCTTAATGGAAAAGGCATGAGTGAAAGAAAGAAATACCAATACCTGTCATTTATATCCTTAAGTATAACGTAGGTGATGCCCTCACTGATATCCAGTCTTTTTGGGGAGCCTCTTCCACCCAGGGTGCTGAGAACTGTAAGGAGTGCAAAACTGTACATTGTAACTGTAAAATGGGTACGTAAAATATATATCACATATGAGGGAAAGATACTTTTTAACCGATTTCCGGTGATAATGTATTAAACTATATAAGACTCCTGCTGTATTGGTATAAAACTGAATTAATTGCACTGAATTGTTTATATATATATATATATATTTCAAGGTGGTACACCTACTTTGGTTGTAATCGCCACTAGGTTGCATTTTTACAATGTACTGATTGGGAACGACAGTATTTTCCGGAGCAAACATCAGCGGCACTGGAAATGCAAAGTGATATATATATGAATTTTCAGAGGACTCTCCTCCACCTATCTATCATACACCCATCAATTGGTAAATGCATATGAGGCTTTGTAATAGGTTCTACAACAGAAACTCGGGGTACTTATATATATATATATATATAACGACATGTTTTGCTTTCTAGAGGTCAGCAAACTTTTAACCTCATCAACTACCGACTACTGACCCTTCCCTTTATTTCTATCTTTAAATGTCTTCAGATATGCAACAGGCCCGTAGCCAGCAATTCCAAAAGGGGGTTCTTTTTCTGGAAAAGTGGACCTTTTACAATGAAACCTTCGTGTACCTGGATCAAATTTTACCCAGAATGGAACTTTTATTCGGAAAAGGGGTCTGGTCATTCGACTCCTCCTGGCTACGGGCCTGTGCAATTAGATAGTACATTGGTTTCCCAGGAGGGTTACTTGAGCAATCACTATGATTCAATTATACTTATGATAAAGACGACTTCCAGAGAGAGTGCTCAGTGGCTTCTGGACAAAAGGTGATAATTTGAACTGATTGAACAAGGTCAATTGTACAGAACCATTTCTTAATATAATTTTTAACACTTTGTAAACAAAATCCATCTCCGTCAACACAAAAATAAGAACACTGAAACCCTACGTGTGGTCAGCACTCTTGTATGATTGTGAATGCTGGAATATCTCGAACAAAACTAAGAAGAAACCGGAAGCTATCGAAATGTGGTAAATACGAAGATATGTTGAGAATATCCTGGACAGAAAAGTTATCCTGGACAGAAAGGACGGAGTAGAAAAACTGGTACTTTGTGGAAAAATTGAAAGAAGAAGAAGTAGAGGAAGACAAAGAACATCATACATTGATAGGCTTGATGCCTACGCAACGAATCAACAACTGTACAATAACGAGCTCATCCAATCGACTGAAAATAGAGTTAACTGGAGGACCGAGATCGTTGATGCCTTCACCTGGCCTGACACTTGATGATGATGATAATGAATGAAAAATATGGCTTCTAATTTTATTGAGAAACCTTGTGGGACTATACTCACGCTTATTAACTTGACCTGCAAACTGATTATAAAATTATAAGAGGCAGTTTTAACCGACCTACTTAGCTAAAATAAATTAAATTACATTCATGGCACATAGCATTACTTAATTAAATATTTTTATTACTTTTGGATGTTATGAAATTGGTAAGTTTAACAGTTGGTTATTCAATGAAGGGCTGGACAAATGAAAAAATCATTTCAGGCATTAAATTTCCATTATGACAGAAATATGACATTAAATATTAGCAACACATGAAATGCACTATAAAGATGATGAATCTCTGATAAACAATTTCTTACTTCCGTATCAAAAAAGTGTCATATATATCACATTAATATTCATTGTTATAAGGGTACATATAGACTTAAGTTCAATAGTACTTTTCGTGATTATTGGGCAACCGGCCATAGTGTAAATTGGGGAAGTGAGTAGCAGTGTGTTGACCTTTCTAGCGTGACCAGTGAAATGTTTCAACACCTCTTATGATTTTATAAAAAAAAATGTGGTTTCCAAGACAGGGGGTAGAATTTTGAATACACAGTTGACAGGAGAGAGTTTTGGCTCGCAAAATTACCAGAAGATAGGCGTTTTTCATAAGAACCACTCAGAGAGCCAGACAACTTCATAACCATACGGGCACATGGGCAAGATTGCCAGGTTCTGGTCGCCAACCGAAGAAGAACACCCAGAAAAAAGAGAACGCTATCACATTTTGGGTCTAGAGAATATTTATGACATGAAAGGCAAAAATAGGCCTAAACACGCGTTAACTATCTATGGGTAAAAATGTACAAATCAACGCACTTCCATACATAGTTAAGGGAAGCTCACTACACCCTACTGACAGTAAAATAAGCATTAGATAAACTATTTTCCGCTCGTGGTCCAAATATTGTATCAGAAATGTCAAACTATCATGGAATAAATTTTCGGTCAGCAACAGAAAACCCTGTTTCTTATTGCACCAAGTACTAGGGTAAGATGAAACTTTCTGACAATTTATCTGGGGAACATACATTGCATAGTATTTGCCATGACGCAAAGTCCACTGAGTAACAGTTTAAATATTTATAAAACAATCTTACGTCATGTATAATTTACCATGACTGAACGCGATATAAAAATTAAAAATAAATTACCCGGAACATACGTTACAATTTAGGCTCCTTACCTAATGTAAAGACATGGTAAAAATTAAAAATTAAATCAAAATTGAGACAGTCGTGGATTTTTGTTATATATATATATATATATATATATATATATATATATATATATATATAAGGTAACATAAGGAAAACAAGTCGTTCAATAAATATACTACGTGGCAAACAACACACGTGGGCTTACGGTTCCAAAGATCTTCTACCGACCTGAAAACTAACGCAGAGTTCTCCTCGTGTATACACGGTGTGATGGGGCAAAAACAGAAGATGTTTCGCTTTTTGAATAACACCACAGATACATTCCAGACCGTCTAAAGGGACCCGGGACCAGCAGCCCTACTGCCGGGCCGTGTGATGACAATCTGTGCCGAGTTGCAACGATTCTTTCAAACTCCTTTAACTTTATTGTGCGTATCCCAGACTGTTAAATCTGGATTAATCTCTCTATAAAACACAGCCTTACAACTTTGTCACAGAGACATTCTTTCTTTATAGTTCAATAAGTCAACTTCCACGTAGGCGATTTTTTTTTTTTTTTCGGAAACTCCCCGATTTAATTCACACAAATATAACTTTTGCAACAGGAACAACGAGATGATGAGAAATATACCAGACAGAGGGGAACCTTGCATTTCTCCAGTATGACAGATTTTGTCGTAGTTTGAATGAGGCTAGAAATAATACCAAGCAATTTCAAAGGGGGAATTCTTTTTTTGAAAAAGTGGACCTTTTACCATGAAATCTTCGTGCACCCATATCAAATTTTATCCACAGCGGACCTTTTATCCGACAAAAGAGTGGTTCGTTTGACCGCCCCCCCCCCTCTTTCAATACATACCTGAGTGAGATACAAGTTTCATTTATTTATCATATCTTTTATACTTACCGTTGCCGTCCTCCTCGAAGAATAGTCCGTCCTGCCTCATCTCCATATAAATTTCATCTATGGTATCTCTTTTCATGTTCTTCGGATTTTTTCCCAGCTTTTCCTCAGTTTCATTGGCATACACCGTCTCTGACGCGATGAGCGAAAAAAGCACGAAGGCGAAAAGCAAAGGCAATTTCATCATTGCAGTTCTTCACCCAAAATGTCAGTTCCACGTTTGTAGGCCTTGAGAAATGTATTTTATCTTCACAAGTAACGTCCCGTGGATCACTTCTCTTACCAATCTCGAGATACGAAAGAGCCCGATTATGTCACAGCTAGGGAAACAGCGACTTAAGTAATTTTCTTCAATGTCACCTTGGTGATCTAACCACGAAGAAAAATTTGATGTCAGTGCATTAAATAAATAATACGCGCTTGGGCGTTTAATGATATTGTATACGTACAGATGCACAAAATATAAAGAACATGACAGTTGGTAACAATACAAAAAAACTTAGCTGAAATATGAGAATAAGAACTTTCTGGTGTAAATTTCCTTAATGGACAGAGAAGAATTTCATCAGCTGTGTTGTGTCATAAGAATGAAGAAATTTTTCTTTAGTCAACAGCTTAATATTGAAAAAGTTTTTTCATCCAATATTTCGATATCTAGGAGAATGTCTTCATCAGGTAATGAGACTATCCTGGTGGTGAGACAATGAGAAAATGAGGCTATCAAGGTGGTGAGAATAGAGGCCATTCACATATATAGCCTCATTCCTCAGATGTAGTGATGGGGAGCGGACTAGGTTCCTAGCGTTCCGATAGGTTCTACATCTGAAACTCTGTGTGTGTGTGTGTGTGTGTGTGTGTGTGTGTGTGTGTGTATTCATGCTTAACGGTGCATTTCATTGCCACCATTATCGCCCAGCTCATGCAAACTGACATGATTTTCGGCGAACATGGAATTGTTTATCAGAGAGTGAAAATAGATAATTCAGATAATGTCGATGAAGTACAGGCAAATGCAACTGGCTCTAAATATAATAACTCGTCGGGCCTACCATGCATGGACCTGATACAAGTAAGAATATACGTGCTCCCAGTCAACATCAGAAATCAACGTAATAATGGTAATGTCAGACATCACCCCCACCTTTAAGACTTTTCTATCTCGATAATCCTACGGGTGATTTTTTCTCTTTCAGGTTCCATGTCTTTTTTTTTTTTTTAGTTTTAAATCAACCCCCAAAATATTGGACAAACGCGGGCAAACTCTCCAGGATTCATGACGCAATATGCTACAAAACAGACTTCTAGCCAATTAACAGCGTCTCCGTTTAATCAGCTGTGCAACCATTAATAATGAATGGCGATGTTGTGTGAGGATTTATGAAATGAAATGCACTATAAATATAACATATTTTGTGGTTTTCACTTGAACAGCAGTTAACAAATGGCAAAATCAGTGTCGATTTAGAGGAATATGAACATTATAACTTTGCGTGAATGCTTGAATTTATTAGCAGTTAAATAAAAAGACAAAAGCAAAGATAGCATCTCGCCTGCTAGATAGAGCACACATCTGAATTTGCAAGAGGAAAATTTCTCTGAGTAGCATTTCTGTCTTTTAGTTGTCCATGTGAAGATGTGTTATTGCAAACAGGCTGCTGCGCTAACTGTGGAAATTCGTGTATGATAGATCACGTGCAACCTTTTTACACCATGTTATATTGTTGTCAAAATTTAAGCACATCTGCATCTTTAACATTGTACTGCGTCCGAAATGTACCGTATTTTTTCCATGCAACTGTGGAAAATCTTGGTTTCAAAGACGACACTCCACTTACGGTATTCAAAAGCTCAGAAGTGTCTTTTTTTATCTCGTTTTATACCTTATCTTGAATCTAAAAAAATATTACAAGTTCGTGTTTGATTCTGAACAGTCATTGCTGTGGAAATTGTTTCCATCCATAATTCCGTTGGCGCAGTTCTATTGGGAACTGCTGTAAATTCAAAGCAACGCACACACGCTTGCTAAAATGATGGAATATTTCGGAAATTAGAGACAATTTTTGTTTCAGAGTACTGTGTGAGTTGACCAAAAAAGTATTGTGTGAAAATTGTCACAAAATTTCGATGTACCTGGCTGTAAAAATGACCGAAAAACGTTCTTAAAGTCAAGGAAGTCAAAATTTCTAAAGGAGCATACAACATATGGGTTCGAGTTGTGGACCCCGTGTAACAGATCTGAGCAGAATGGCTGGGCAGTCACAAGTGTTTGCGGCCGCAAGTCAATTTTGTTCAGCATAAACGAAGATTGACAATGCCTCGTCCTTAAGCCTGAAGGGGATCTTGGTCAATTTTTGAGGATTTGGCGTACTGGGCGCGAGCAAAAGCAAATTGATGCGTCCTTTTGTAGTCGGGGTGCTAATCTCAGCTGGCGACTCATCAACAAACTAGTTGAGCTGGTATCTAGAGGTATAAATGGCGCCCTCCAGGTTCAAGACGGCAGCATTCTGACACGAAATATTTGGTCTAAGTTTACTTTTGAATGACACTCCAATGAATGTTTTTTCAACAATAGAATTGCTCTTCCCTATTAATTGCCGATAATTTATTAAATATATAGCTAATTGCCTTTAAGAACGGAAAGGGATAAAAAAAAATTATCAAATACAGTGTATAATGTAAATTGAAGGAAGAAGATGAAATTACAGTGAACCACTTACGACTGAGTTTTAACATATTTAAAACGAAGATGTAATGTTTTGTCGGGGATACTCCATCATTTTTAGCAAGGGCGTATTTTCAGGCACGCCTGATTAAGTCTGCACAGTATACAGACCGGAGACCTGAAGCATTACGTTGTTGTTGTTCAACCCTGGGAGTCCAAGCACGGTACCCTTCTCCGCGTACTTGATTATGTAACGGTTAATCATGTCCACAACGTCTTGCGACGGTTCTGTATAGTACCCAGCATCGCGAACGACCTGCAGCATGCCCGCGACAGCACCGGCGACGTGAGGTGCGGACATTGAGGTCCCACTTTTCAGGGTCGAACCGTGGTTGTTTCCATAGTAAGCGGCCTTGATGTTCTCCCCTGGCGCGTAAATATCGACGCACGGTCCGATGTCACTAAATCCAGCCACGAAATCACCTATCCGGGTGGCTCCAACCGTGAGGGCCCTGCCTACGCTCGCAGGGGATCTGGCACATGCATCGCCCCCGTAGATATTTCCAGCGCTGACTACCGTTGGGATGCCTGCATCGATTACCGCGTTCACAACGTTGTTGAAGGACGGGCGTTTCGGACCACTGAGGGACATATTTATTACTGACAGACGCTTGTATAGTAGAACCTGTGCCTTTACCCAGTTTAGCCCTTCCAGGATCTCCGACTCTGTACAAGAGTGGCTGCATACCTTGACGGGGATGAGGTTCACCTCCTTGGCTACTCCATAGGTGGCGCCACCTAAGGTACTGGCTACATGGGTACCATGCCCCATGTAGTCTTTACTATCGGCAAATGAACCTGCGTGCCACCCTGAAATACAATTCACAGAACTTTGATGAGAAAAGCCATCTTCTGATTTCTGTCTTGTGCATATTTCAAAAACGTGGTGCAAGAATCATTCTCGATATCACACAAGAGGAAGCCAAGAACCATCCATCAAATAAACTATTCAAGAAACTAAACTGGCAAACAATTTATGAACGGATAGAATTTCAGAAACCAACACTAGTTTTTTAAAATCTTTACATGGACTTTCACCAAAATATATTGGGGACATACTGCGTACTACAACCTTGGAGACACTGCAGGCAGAATCCCAAGAACAAGTAATAAGGGAGTCTCTATTTACCAATTGGTAGACATAAAGATATACTAACTAAATGTCCAATATGGACTTCGATTAAAATATATAACTGCATCAACTCTGAAATTAAACACTCCAAAGTCTCGGATACTTTCAAAAATCGTTTTTTTAAACTTAATAAGTATATACATAAAATTTATGTTTGATTATTAAAATAATCAAACATAAATTTCATGTATATACTTATTAAGTTATATAGCTTTTAGATTTTTACTAACATAATGTTTTTGTTTGTTTGCTTGCTTTATTCGTATTACTATTATTATTTAATTTGTTTCAGTTTTATTACAACATTCATTTGATTAGATTAATATATTTCTTTTATTCATTTACACAATATTTTATTTTAACCCCTCAGAGGGCCATGTGTAAGATAAGTATATACACTTAACATGTTTTACCCTCTTTAAAAACCTTAATTATTATTATACACACCAACACCACCAAATCTCTCTCACATCTCTCTCTCTCTCTCTCTCATGTTCTTCCAGTTAAATTTCCTTTACCTGCCGACACTCTTCCCCCGAAGTCCATATGATCAGGGTTAATTCCGGTGTCAACGACGTAGGCGTCTATCCCGTTGCCCACCCCCCAGGTAAAGAAAAGGTCATCATTCTTCTCGTAGTCTATTCTGTCTACACCCTGCATAAAATAAAAGAAACGAAATATCCAAAAATTAATTTATTTATTAGAGTAGATGTTGTTACTCACCGACCGCAGGTTGACCGTAAACTAAGTTTTTTTTCGAAAAAAGGCTAACTTTGATGTCGGAATCGATTCATTAATCATTGGTAAGTATGGGGAAAGTCGTCGGTTACCCCTGGAAAATCAGTATTTTGGCCAACACGAACAGTTGTTATCTCCTCAAAACACACACGCTAGAAACTGTAACATACGCCTGCACAGACCCAGTGATATTTACCCATGTTAAACTGGCATCGAAAGGCCCTTCACGATGGTAACTATCTAACGACACTTTTGTATCTTCTTCAATTTCTTCAATGTGATCAGTAAGCTTGCGAAGCTTTTGGAGGTCACTAGTGAAGATTTGAAGTACTTCAGCAACGATAATAAATGACATCGGTCCGGACAAAGTGTGCATATTTGAAATACATGTAAATCTGTGTAGAATTTCTTCACAAAAGTTGAATTTCAAACAAACATCTCAGAAAACTNCACTTTGCGTGAATGCTTGAATTTATTAGCAGTTGAATAAAAAGACAAAAGCAAAGATAGCATCTCGCCTGCTAGATAGAGCACACATTTGAATTTGCAAGAGGAAAATTTCTCTGAGTAGCATTTCTATCTTTTAGTTGTCCATGTGAAGATGTGTTAATGCAAACAGGCTGCTGCGCTAACTGTGGAAATTCGTGTATGATAGATCACGTGCAACCTTTTTCAGCATATTATATATTTAAATACCTGTTGTCAAAATTTAAGCACACCTGCACCTTAACATTGTACTGCGTCCGAAATGTACCGTATTTTTTCCATGCAACTGTGGAAAATCGTGGTTTCAAAGACGACACTCCACTTACGGTATTCAAAAGCTCATAAGTGTCTTTTTTTATCTCGTTTTATACCTTATCTTGAATCTAAAAAAAATATTAGAAGTTCGTGTTTGATTCTGAACAGTCATTGCTGTGGAAATTGTTTCCATCCATAATTCCGTTGGCGCAGTTCTATTGGGAACTGCTGTAAATTCAAAGCAACACACACACACACACGCTTGCTAAAATGATGGAATATTTCGGAAATTAGAGACAATTTTTGTTTCAGAGTACTGTGTGAGTTGACCAAAAAAGTATTGTGTAAAAATTGTCACAAAATTTTGATGTACCTGGCTGTAAAAATGACCGAAAAACGTTCTTAAAGTCAAGGAAGTCAAAATTTCTAAAGGAGCATACAACATATGGGTTCGAGTTGTGGACCCCGTGTAACAGATCTGAGCAGAATGGCGGGGCAGTCACAAGTGTTTGCGGCCGCAAGTCAATTTTGTTCAGCATAAACGAAGATTGACAATGCCTCGTCCTTAAGCCTGAAGGGGATCTTGGTCAATTTTTGAGGATTTGGCGAACGCGAGCAAAAGCAAATTGATGCGTCCTTTTGTAGTCGGGGTGCTAATCTCAGCTGGCGACTCATCAACAAACTAGTTGAGCTGGTATCTGAGGTATAAATGGCGCCCTCCATGTTCAAGACGGCAGCATTCTGAGACGAAATATTTGGTCTAAGTTTACTTTTGAATGACACTCCAATGAATGTTTTTTCAACAATACAATTGCTCTTCCCTATAAATTGCCGATAATTTATTAAATATATAGCTAATTGCCTTTAAGAACGGAAAGGGATAAAAAAAATTATCAAATACAGTGTATAATGTAAATTGAAGGAAGAAGATGAAATTACAGTGAACCACTTGCGACTTAGTTTTAACATATTTAAAACGAAGATGTAATGTTTTGTCGGGGATACTCCATCATTTTTAGCAAGGGCGTATTTTCAGGCACGCCTGATTAAGTCTGCACAGTATACAGACCGGAGACCTGAAGCATTACGTTGTTGTTGTTCAACCCTGGGAGTCCAAGCACGGTACCCTTCTCCGCGTACTTGATTATGTAACGGTTAATCATGTCCACAACGTCTTGCGACGGTTCTGTATAGTACCCAGCATCGCGAACGACCTGCAGCATGCCCGCGACAGCACCGGCGACGTGAGGTGCGGACATTGAGGTCCCACTTTTCAGGGTCGAACCGTGGTTGTTTCCATAGTAAGCGGCCTTGATGTTCTCCCCTGGCGCGTAAATATCGACGCACGGTCCGATGTCACTAAATCCAGCCACGAAATCACCTATCCGGGTGGCTCCAACCGTGAGGGCCCTGCCTACGCTCGCAGGGGATCTGGCACATGCATCGCCCCCGTAGCTATTACCAGCACTGACTACCGTTGGGATGCCTGCATCGATTACCGCGTTCACAACGTTGTTGAAGGACGGGCGTTTCGGACCACTGAGGGACATATTTATTACTGACAGACGCTTGTATAGTAGTACCTGTGCCTTTACCCAGTTTAGCCCATCCAGGATCTCCGACTCTGTACAAGAGTGGCTGCATACCTTGACGGGGATGAGGTTCACCTCCTTGGCTACTCCATAGGTGGCGCCACCTAAGGTACTGGCCACATGGGTACCATGCCCCATGTAGTCTTTACTATCGGCAAATGAACCTGCGTGCCACCCTGAAATACAATTCACAGAACTTTGGTGAGAAAAGCCATCTTCTGATTTCTGTCTTGTGCATATTTCGAAAACGTGGTGCAAGAATCATTCTCGATATCACACAAGAGGAAGCCAAGAACCATCCATCAAATAAATTATTCAAGAAACTAAACTGGCAAACAATTTATGAACGGATAGAATTTCAGAAACCAACACTAGTTTTTTAAAATCTTTACATGGACTTTCACCAAAATATATTGGGGGCATACTGAGTACTACAACCTTGGAGACACTACAGGCAGAATCCCAAGATCAAGTAATAAGGGAGTCTTTATTTACCAAGACTTAAAGATATACTAACTAAATGTCCAATATGGATTTCGATTAAAATATATAACTGCATGTACTCTGAAATTAAACACTTCAAAGTCTCGGATACTTTCAAAAATCGTTTTTTAAACTTAATAAGTATATACATAAACTTTATGTTTGATTATTAAAATAATCAAACATAAATTTCATGTATATACTTATTAAGTTATATAGCTTTTAGATTTTTACTAACATAATGTTTTTGTTTGTTTGCTTGCTTTATTCGTATTACTATTATTATTTAATTTGTTTCAGTTTTATTACAATATTCATTTGATTAGATTAATATATTTCTTTTATTCATTTACACAATATTTTATTTTAACCCCTCAGAGGGCCATGTGTAAGATAAGTATATACACTTAATATGTTTTACCCTCTTTAAAAACCTTAATTATTATTATACAAACCAACACCACCAAATCTCTCTCACATCTCTCTCTCTCCCTCTCTCATGTTCTTCCAGTTAAATTTCCTTTACCTGCCGACACTCTTCCCCCGAAGTCCATATGATCAGGGTTAATTCCGGTGTCAACGACGTAGGCGTCTATCCCGTTGCCCACCCCCCAGGTAAAGAAAAGGTCATCATTCTTCTCGTAGTCTATTCTGTCTACACCCTGCATAAAATAAAAGAAACGAAATATCCAAAAATTAATTTATTTATTAGAGTAGATGTTGTTACTCACCGACCGCAGGTTGACCGTAAGCTAAGTTTTTTTAGAAAAAAAGGCTAACTTTGAATGTCGGAATTCATTAACCATTGGTAAGTATGGGGAAAGTTGTCGGTTACCCCTGGAAAATCAGTATTTTGGCCAACACGAACAGTTGTTATCTCTTTAACGCGCACACGCTAGAAACTGTAACATACGCCTGCACAGACCCAGTGATATTTACCCATGTTAAACTGGCATCGAAAGGCCCTTCACGATGGTAACTATCTAACGACACTTTTGTATCTTCTTCAATTTCTTCAATGTGATCAGTAAGCTTGCGAAGCTTTTGGAGGTCACTAGTGAAGATTTGAAGTACTTCAGCAACGATAATAAATGCCATCGGTCCGGACAAAGTGTGCATATTTGAAATACATGTAAATCTGTGTAGAATTTCTTCACAAAAGTTGAATTTCAACCATACATCTCAGAAAAC
>NW_019774270.1:0-13427 GCF_001039355.2 Lingula anatina
TTTATTTATTTATTTTTTATTTTTTTTTTGGGGGGGGGGATGGATAATAAAAACAGCCAAAAGGATTTTCCATGGGTCAGTTCAAATCTCACATTTTCTAAATCAATATACCAAATGGATTTTCCCTCTATGAGAAAAGTGATGTGCTTAAAACCATCAAAAAAAAAAAAAAGGGTATAGGCTGATTTCGTTCAGCAACTTATCAGTTCAGTCTGACCCAACAGTGGTTTTTCATTCGGTCATGGACACCTTCGATTTTTTTCAATTACTTGATGCGATACATTAATTTTTCCTGAATCTTTTTTCTACTTCGTCTTCTTTTTCATTATTTTCATTCATTCATTAATCCATTCATTTATTCATCCATTCATTTATACATTCATGCCTTCATTCTTCATCATTACTATCCAGAATTATTCCCCCTCTTCCTCTCTCTTTCTCTCCTCCCCCCTCCTCTCTTAGTTTTCTTCTTCTTCTTCGCTAATTTCTTCGTCTTCTAAATAACCATTTATCGCACATCTAATTTTTTGTAGTAGACAGAAGGTATGCATAAAAACAACGTCAATACTAGTACGTATTGAATGTCAACAGGATGTTTACGAGCATTTTTCTACGAGTAGTTTTGAAATTCTCTAACCTGTTTACTTCCAAGAGATATACGGGCTCATAAACGTATCAGACAACAACCAAAAGCTATCACATTAGCTGTGCACTGCATGTGCAAGTTCCATTTCCAGAAACCCACGGAGATCTTTAGTAGGGGAGGAGAATGGGGGGGGGGGGGGTGTTTAATCATCAAAGTTACCTACACACAATGCAGACAAAGAAAACGTCATGCCCCGCCCACCTAAGCACTAGGGTCTTTTGCACGGTTTGTGTGTTTTCTATAGCCGCTTCAATTAACTTAGCTCCCAGTGTTAGGTCTGTTGATATGATAATCACGAAGTCATTTGTTAAAGAGCACTTTAATTCTATCACGGTAGATCAAGCGTTAATACGGACACCGCCCTGTATACAAATAAAAATGAGTTGCTTCTGTATTCATGGACAGGTGTAAATGCGTGGAGTTTTTTTATTTCCTCATTTATCAAGCAGGAGGTTGGGTAATTCGAGCTGGGCGTTTTTTGCGAGGATATCACGGCCAACGGCAATTTTGTGAAATATGAATACTAAATCCATTGATGTTCGCCGCTATAGGAAAACGGGGCATTTCACTAAAGGTGCCAACAATTAAATAGGCCTTTGACGAGAAAAAGAACTGAAAGAACGTGAATCATTGATACGGGAAACAACGTAAATCTCTCTCTCTCTCTCTCTCTCTCTCTCTCATACACACACACAAATACACACATACATGCACGCACACACACACACACATACATACATACACACACACACACACACACACACACATATAGGCCTACTCACTTCATTATCATATTTTCATTTCGTCGCACAGACAGACAAGAGTCAGCAATAAATGCTCGTGTAACAGTGGCAGAAATGCCAATAACCCTTCTCTTTAATTTCCTCGACGCCTATTAGCTCCCTCTTTATCAAAGTAAATTATCGCCGTGATACCATCCCTAGCGACAGCGTTCGTGACTTTAATCAATAAACCGACGAACAGGATTATTTCTCGGGGAACGGCACGGGAATTTTCAGGACTGTGGACTGTTTACACGAAAGCTAATTTCGAACAGGAATGGATCAAAAACACGTTACCCGATGACTAAATTGATACGTTCTAGGGATCTTAATTAATTACAATACAATACAATACAATACAATACAATACAATACAATACAATACAATACAATACAATACAATGCACTACAGCATTTCTCAATACATTTTCAATCTTATCACCAGCTTCTGCAATGTAATAACTGTTTACCCCTGCAAATAAACTTATTCTTAGACATAAACAACGAATTGTATTATTGTCCTCAACACAACGGATTGTACGATAGTGGGCGTGACTGCAAGACATTGTTGATTGCAATCAATCGGCCATAGGTGAGTGTCTTACTGAGTCTTAGAGGTCAATGGAAGACCATCTCCACACCATCAGCATGCCTAAGACGTTAAGATTTATTATAATCACTGTGTTTAATGAATCAAATTGAGTCTAAGGCTGTATTCCCAGAGCTTTTAGATCGATCTATCCCCACGGGGAGTTTCACTAGATTACTGTCAGATAATCCGGCTTAAATGTCCGTCCCGCCTACTACAAGCTGTAAGGGGGTAATTAACTTTCGTGTTCGCCCGGCTGACAGCTATTTAGCGTGAACCCCCAGGGAGTTAGGTCGATCTAAAGTAGATCGATCTAATCTCTGGAAATGGGGTCTAACTGGCATCCATATAGATACATTTGTGAAATATATTCAATAAGATATTTTATTAGCTGATCTATATAGATTCAATTTGATATAATGATCACGTCAGAAACACGCTGTTATTGAAGAAACCCAGGGTGCTACTGGAAAAGTCAGGCATTTCCTGATATTATACAGAAATGAACTCTTAAAACCAGGGTGTTGAATAGAATATTAAACGTCCTAAAGTTTATCGCTAAATCTTTCGTATCGTGGGTGGAGGCAGTCCTAATTTCTCGCCTTGCGTGAGGAAGCATACTGGATTTACTGATCCCGCGATATCCGTATTTATTGTGTTTATATCTGAAGGTGCTGTGTGCGTGTGTGAGCGCGTGCGTGCGTGCATGTGTGTGCGTGTGTGGTTTTTATCACTAATTTGATTTTTAGAGTTTGAGACCCAATATACCCTTTACTCGTTTTTTTTTTTTTTTTTTTTTTTTGTTAATCATTTCAGTTTATTTCATTCTATGTACATTTATATTTCTTTTTTATTATTATTATTATTTATTCATTTATCTTGAAATAGACACCACTTTCGAATTTTAAAGATTTTTTTAAAGACTGATTTCAGGGAAGCAAGTAAGCTTAGGGGTATCCCCCCCCCCTCCCCCGTCCCGTCTCGTTCATGGAAACACGGTCTGTACTTGAATATACCTATGTGACTGGAACATTTGTCTTTAGCCTAAACCAAAATCATCGTGCTGAACTATTTTCGTTAAAGGTCTACAAACACAGCCGGCCCTTTGTATAAATATTTTATATTTGTGATGCCCCTTGTCCGTTCTAACTCGGATGCAGCTGGCGGGTTTATTTAGAGGGTGGGGCGACATTTAGACTTACGAACACCAAATGCGCCCTTTTCACCCTATCTCTTTCATTCAGTTATCCGAGCTGCGAATAATTTTTTCTCGCACGTGTTAAAGGGGGAGAAGGCGGTTTTTCTATTTTAGAGGGAGAGAAATGATTTAGTAGCATCGTATGTTGTGCATATATATTTATGATAATTGCTTACACTTGTTTACAACGGCTTAAGTGGAACGTCTTACAAAGATATAGGCCTATCAATAGATAAGCTGAAATTTTGATATAACAATGGTCTAATTCTCCACTGACATAGAATTTATGCAAGATATCATGATATAATGAGACGGATGTATGAGTCAGAATTTTCAATTCCCTTCTGAAATATATGCTTTTAATGTTTTTATTTTTTTCGAAAATGAACTAGAGTCTCTGCAGAGAGAATGAAATCGCAGGCTGCCCTGGGTCTTTTAAAATCTGGAGAGCGCTTGTGGATACACCGTTTTAAATAACTGGGAACGGTAAAGTTTGCATTTTGCTTTTAGAAGGGGTATCCAAAATGTTATCAAAATTTTCTTTTTGCATAGGTGATCTAACAATGATCGCTGAATAAAATTAATTTTAAATTGGTATTAAAATAGTATAAGTAATTCAAATAAGTATTGCAATTGACTCAGGTTAAAAATCATTTTAAATAATGTCTTTCTGCTAAAACTGTTTAAAATGACTTTCAACTAATCACGATTTATTAACTGGTTAAGAAGGACTGTTGCATTGAAATTTCTTCAGTCTATGTGTAACACAAGCCCAGAATCTAAATATTGACACATCTCTTGCTCATCGGCAAACGTTGTGTACATTTCTGATGCAATTTGACCGGTTGAGATCGTCATTGCTTCCGAGTGACTCATTGCTTCTCTGACGCAATGTCAGCAATTCAAAGGAGACGTTGCATCAAACTCCCTTTTTGTATTGAGATTCACCGCTTCGCTTCGTCATTTGATCAACTTTATGAGAAACGACACATGTCCCTTGTATTCGAACGCTACTGTTCCAAAGGATTCAGACTAAATAGGGATAAGATTGGTATTCTACTACCAGTGTTAACGCTACGCTCGTCGCCTATTAAACATCGGGTAAGCCCATACATTTATTAGTAAGAAATTAGGATTTTCAAAACCATACGAAATTGTGAGCACTTTTATCATCACCTCAGGAAGGAGTTCTTGGTGGATAACGTGTAAAAGTGAGAGAAGAATTCAACAACTGCATGCAAGTACGTCGAAGACAAAGGAAATTTGGCATTAATAACTATACCCCCTCAATAGGCAGGGTGTACGGAATCAAGATATTTTAGGCCTATTTTGTGGTGAAAAAGACGGCAACTGAAAACCATAGCTCAGTGAAATAAAAACTACATCTGTCGCGATCAGCGTTCCCCAGGAAGAGAAAAATAACAAAAACAGTCAAACTTTGACAGAGATTTCTAGTAGGCCTACTATGGGCCACGGTAGCGGGGGCTGGGGACACCATACGTCCCACTGGCACTCCCACTGTCCTCCACGCTGGGACCACGGTTACTCAGCACAGTGCTGGAGGCCACCCACAGACACGATGGAAGTAATTGTGGTGCAGTCGTAAGTGTATTTTCCTCACCATTCAGATTTCCCATTGCTTTGATGTTAAGTATAGGGCCTATAGGGCCTACATGCCTGTTATTAGGCCTATAGACCTTACCTGTAGGTCTACCCCGCGTCAGGTGTATAGCCTATTTCAACACCTTTGACGTAGTCCATGCTCAAAATTACCCTGAATATCTAAGAAACAGCAAACAGTAGCGTATAACTCGTGCCAAAATCTAGGTTTCGTCAACCTTTCCTACCCCCAAATCGTCTATGAAAATGTATAGTCTACTGTACCGTGCTTATGAAATAATTGTGTTGTATTGCGGTGCGTCACAACCGGCTCACCTGTCGCATTCCAAGATGGCGACATAGGTAAGGCTACGTGTGCTGTTACTCGGGCAAACATGTGTATGTTTTCGTAGTCATCGTCAAGTTTCATTTTTACAAGACGACTGTTTTGAAAGTTCAGAAGAACAGTGTTGTATTTGGGCTCTTGTAGCTTATCAACGGCCGTCGCATAAAATGAGCAAGCTCGACCCCCTCCCCCTCAGTCTAGATGCTGTAGTTTATATAATTAATTAGTTCAGAGTAAATCTGTTAATTCTGGTTCTAACCTAATTGTCACGAAAGCAAAGGGGAGTCATTGTTTTATCTAACGGTAAGAACTTCTGTACATTGTAGAATATTCGTAATTCATTTACAGCCTATAACACTAACATCTAGATATGTATATACATGTAAGTCCACGTTTTCTCACACTAAAGCAAGTGAAAGTGAAAATGTATTATACCAGACTTATGTACGTAGTTTGCATGCCCATCAATGAATCTTGTCTTAAAAAGATCTGGAGACCCCCGATCCTTATGTCTCAAATATAATAATAACAATTACTCTAAAAAATGTCAAGCTTTTTCAAACCAAATAGGCCGAGTTGACAAACCAATTTCTTCTGAATATATCACCCATTAAGTGACAAGGAATCAACATGTTTTTGCCATTTTCTATTTTCATTAAATATCATGAAATGTTATGAATTTGTTATACTTTCAGTCCAAACCCAAATTACACTGATGCTGCAAAAGAAATAATGGATGTAATCACCAAATCAGCTGAAAGCGTTTTAAAACTTATTGGAGAAACTTTGTCAGTTGAAAAGGTCCCAGACTCAGTGAAGGGTGAGTTGGCTGCATCTGAGGTGCATTCAGAGATGATTGTAACTTAAAAAGTAATAATTAAGTTAAGGCATGTTTCTTGTAACATTCAAATGCAAAACAATATTTGACTGTTTCAAGTGTTGCTTAATTTTAGAGCACTGAAATAAAAAGGTTTGCTTTTTTTTTTTTGTTAATTAATTTAGTATAGGTGTTGTTTTATAATTGTAATTTATTTGTTAATTTATGTTAATTTTTGTGTCTGTCTTTTCTTCTACAAACATTGTAGAGATTTGACAAACATTTCAGAAACTCACATGTGATAACTTTGATATTTTCCTTCCAGCACTAGAGAAAGACGACCTTGTAAAGCTAATAGAAGAACACATGAGGACTGGGTCTATATTTGTGCGCGTGGCGGGGCTGTCTGGCGCACTCGCAGTATGCATGGGAGCATATGGAGCACATGGTAAAGTACATGAGACATGATTTACTAACTAAATTTGAACAGATTTGATCATTTACATTTCCCAAAATAAAGTTCTGAAAGTAATACAGTTCATGCCAAGAGTTATTATTTTTTATTGTTTATTTATTTATTTATTTATTTATTTATTTATTTATTTATTTATTTATTTTTTTGTGAGTAGTAGTTCTGAAAAATGTTGAAACAAGTGATATATAAGAAAAGAAACATTTGAAATCTGAGAGTTTTTGAGCATACTTAATGAGAAATGAGTGGGTGTCTTGTTTGAGAAAAAAAAACAATATTTGAGAACACCATGTTTTAGCAGTCTGTGTCGGGTACTGTACAAGGTCAACAACAATGTTGGCTCTCTGATCTTGAAGCTGTTAAATGTTGGTCTAGTCTAGACTAGTATCTAGAGTTGAAAAACAAATGTAAGCCATGCCAATAACATGAGGACACTGTGACTTTGCTATTGGGATAAAATTGGGTTATATATATACATATATATATATATATATATATATATATATATATATATATATATATATATATGTTTGCTGTTGATTTTAACAAAGAATAATGTATGCCCTTACCTCATTAAGTTTATAATCGTTTCAGGATTGAGAAATGCTGACCCTGATAAGAGAAGTGTAAGTAATTTTGTGCTAAAGGAGAAAAATTGAGTTAAACTTTATATCAAGTGTGCAGGTCAAAGTTATGATTGTACTTGATTCAGTCTTGTAATTTTTTTTTTGTACATTGTATGTTTCTTTTATTTCTTTCTGTTTGTGGAAAATAAGCATAAAGAGAAAAAAACAGGAAAAAAATTATACAATTATAGAACACACTTATATGTATACTTTTATGAAATCCATGATCTTTTTATCACAGGTTTATGAGACAGCCAATAAATATCACTTGATTCACAGCCTCGCACTTTTGGGAACACCCCTCACAAGAAGACCTTTTCTGGTGGGTTGAATACACTTAAGGCCAATTCCCAATCGAAACTAGTCTTAGTCTGCCCAACTATGCAGGGATCCTTGCTGAATGCAATTTAGTCAAATCGGGTATTACCCCTCCCCCCCATCTAGAATTAAGACATGATAAAAAAGAAAGACGGATAGATTTCAGCTAACATGTAAATTTTTTTTTATATTTAATTGTTAAAAAATGAAATTTTAGTAAAATATAAAAATTACACAGAAAAAAATACAAAATCAGTAATCATACTTGATTCAGACTTTACTTTTTTGCTAACACTATCTTTTTTAACCCGTTTTCCAGGTGGGGTCTCTACTCTGCTCCGGTATGCTTCTATTCTCAGGAAGTTGTTATTACTACTCTCTCACCGGACACGACACGGTGAGAAAGGTAACGCCATATGGAGGACTGTTACTTATAGCAGGCTGGTTTGCTATGGCCTTATAACATGACTGCTTTTAACCCAGTGGTCCAAAATTCAGTGCCGTTAACTGTTTAGAGATTTCTGTTTGTAATATTGACAATCTGCATCAGAATGGGCGTTTAAGATACCAGAAAGTTAAATTTTGTGATCTGGTATGAGTGTATTATTGATGTGAAGAACAATCTTTGATCTTTTTCCCTTCCTCTAAGTGATTCATGAAGCAATAACAGAAGCATTTATGTGAAGTGTACCCAGCATTTTCGTCACTAGAGTACAAAAGTGTATAGAAATGCTGTTGAAGATTTCCCCAGCAAGTGGAGAGACTCACAACAGTAAACAATGGGATTTTAGAGTAGAAAGTAGTAGACCAGTGTGAGTTAGAAAATGCACATAGGGAGTTTTATGTAGCAACTCTGCCTTTGTACAGCAGTCTTGAATTGGCTGCCATCATTAAAATGAAAAATTTAGAAAAATTAAGATTTTTTCATGAGGAATAGTACACTGTCCCATGAATGGCTGGAAAATATTAAGAAATGACAAGGTATAATGAAGGTAATATAAGGGGGCAGATTGAAGCTTTTTTGTGATGAAGCAGCACCTGTCCACAGTTACTCCCAGTGTAAGTTTGAGATTTGTGATCAAGTACATATTCAAGTGATTCGTTTTCTTAGTATATTAGTATTTAGTTGCTAATTGTTAAATTGACCATCTTTTTATAACTTACCAAGTTATTATATTGAGAGTTTGGGGTCTAACGTACAAATAAAATCATTAATCTTATTATATTGAGAGTTTGGGGTCTAACGTACAAATAAAATGATTAATCATTGATTTATTACGCTCTCTCTCTCTCTCTCTCTCTCTCTCTCTCTCAAGTTCTGAACATTTGGATTTTAAGTTTGCATTAATTTAGCATTAAGACGTAGCTAGATTTGACAAACATTTTAAGAAGTTGAAACCAACTTCCCAGTCATCGCAATTGTACGTGTACAGCCACGCTTTCTTCGCTAACACACTCGGTCGTGTCGGGGCACCGTTGCCGCAGCACAACTGTATTGTAAAGAATTATCTAAAAGGACCCTTACTCATTTTCTACTAGCAAATAAATTATGTTGGAGGGCATCGCTCTTGTGTGCATAAAATGCGGATCTGTAGGCAAATCTTTTATGACCTTTGTGAAGCGAACGTGATGAAACGTGGATGCATCACTGAGTGGCGGTGCCGTCAGAAATTTGATCCTATAATTTGTAGAACCGATGGCTAGATGCGTAAATGGAAAAAGCGTCAGCTTTCAGCAGAGAAATACAAGTTATGAAAATAAGTGATTGGATAAATATACGCATAAAGTGATGAATGAAGACAGATATCAAGTAATTGTGCCGAAGTTGAAACTTTATGCCTAGCACGATTGGTCGAAAATTAATTGTCATCTATGACGTAAAAGTTTTTCGTAACGCATGACGTCATAAGAGTGCTACGTCACCATGCTGTGGTTACGCGGATTCGCTTTTTGTTTGCCAGGAAGCAACGCAAGTTTTGACGCTGTCTTGTGTTATGATATCATATCTGCGCGCCTTTGCCATATGATATGATGAAGAATTATACGCGATTTTAGGTAAGTTGACAAAACGTGTACTTGCATGTGTGGCTGTGCATGAAATAGTGTGTTCAGTACGTGTTTTCAGATAGTACTCAAATTGTTTACATTGATATATAACAGAAAAAGTTTTTTGAGAAAAGTTCAAGCTCAAATAAAGGGTAAAAAAGCGTCAGTTGGGTATGGTAGATATACTTACGAGAATGCGTGTTGACAAGCTGAAATATTCTTTTTGTTGCTATTGTTATCATGATTGCCCAACACGTGAAAAAGAACGCTTCTGCAGGAATACAATCACACAGAGAAACTGATCCTCCTTTCCACAAACCTTAAGAGAGTGGGCAAAATTTTCTTTTCGCACGTAGGATAAGAAAATTTTATATTTACCGAATTTAGCCCCTTTGCTTTGTTTTAAATAACGAAAAAGCGGTAATTTAGATAGTGCTACAGGTAGGGTCTCATTATTTTAAATTTTCTCTCACATTTAACAATGAAATTGTGCCCACTCACATAATATTATCACACACACATACACACACATACACACGCATGAACTCACACACTCACTCACAAATTCACACGCGCGCGCGCACACACACACACACACGTCACCATTCACACGTTTCCGATCTCCTACGTTATATATACATATAAACTTGCCTGTACAACTTTGTAGTACCTTATTCTTGTTTCCTGATATCACAGTATTTTGTAACACGCAACTGGAAAATTAGAATCCAAAAACGGATTTACGGCTCGTTATTTTGTCAACGGTTGTGCACATGGTATACCTTGATAATTAAAGAAAAAAGTTTAAATTGCCGGTAATGTTCTTTATGTAATGTCTTATTCTCATGGAGTCTTATTATTTCTGTTTCCAGTTTCATCAGCTGAGTATTAGAGAGTTGTAGGACTTCAACGGTAGTTAAAAGTGCATCTTCATAAGTGTCGCTTTCTTTCATGACTGATATTTATCATGCATGCATTGATTAGTTTATAATTATTTTAATCAGCTTCCAAATAGACGAATTCACGCCCAATGCAGCGTTGTAACGTTCAGTCACCCTCAGCTGTGTCGCTTTCTCTTATTTTTGATGTTTGTCATTTACGAAGTGAATATTTTTATGAAAGTTGATTAGCATTCAAATAGAGTTATTGATGACTACAGTATCAGTGTAATGATGTCTTTAGAATTAAGTGTATAGGAACATGAAGTAACTTGAGAGAGAGAGAGAGAGAGAAAGAGAAAGAGAGAGTATTGTTTATTGATGAAAAAATAAAGGGATAACCCCCATTCATAAGGACCTCTTCTGGTTACATTCGTGGTGTGTACCGTATCACATACCGCCATAACGATATCTGTATCCGAAAGTTTTTCCAGAAAAAAGAGTCTGTCCCATCGCCTATAATGATACGAAAGATAATGAAAACATTATGTCATTTCACAGTATATAGAACAGAACGGCAACTATTTCACCTTTACTTTGACTTCATTTAACCCAAATGCACAGGAAAAAAACTTCTCGGGGCAACAAAGTACTTAATTATGTGGCAAAGAGAACACGACCAGCTTTAGATCTAGTAAATATTCCTATACAAGTTTCGGAATCAGGAAAAAGAAGTCCATATAAAGCAGAGCTTATCTAAGCAGTGGAGGATCCCCTAAATTCGCCACCGCTAAAAGTCCAAACAGTAAATAACGCTTAACATATAAACCCATCATTTGGCTGTAATAGAGATTCTAATCATTACTACGCCGGAAAACGAGTTCTTTCATGTTTTTCTTCAACTTTCTTGTAGTGCCAGATCATATCAAGGATGCCACTAGGACCAGTTGATGCTCACCTATGTGCATTTGTGTTAATATTTGCTTAAAGTTGGCCTAGAAACATACCTGGTGTCCCAGTCATCTGGTCTGTACCTCACCTGTACTACTCCAGCACAGGTGTGCTTTTATGATTTATGTATCTTCGTTACAAGTCATCTGGCAGTGATTTGGTCTATGTAAAAACTAAATGGACTGAATGGCGGCGTTTGCTGCATAACGTATGGAAACATTTGGATACAGGCGCTTAGGAAGCCATTTCAATTGTGTGTGTGTGTGTGTGTGTGTGTGTAGGGGGGGGGTCTGTTCATCTAAAAAATAGCGACGGAGGAGGGGGATGCTCCCTCAGTCTGTCTTGCGTCCTGCACGCATGATATAACCGACTTGATTAAAAGAGAGAGAGAGAGAGGGTACGTGTGTGTGTGTGTGTGTGTGTGTGTGTGTGTGTCAGTTTTTGGTGGAGTTATGTAGTTACATTTGAAGCAATTGGCTCCTTAATTCGTCTGCATGGTAAAAGTATAATCTCACCGCTCGGTATTTACCTGTTTGTTGCGCTTAGTGAATCTGAAAAAGAAATTAGCCGCAACATACAGCTGATTTGTTGAACTTGTACGCTCTTGTTTGATGAACATACTATTCCCTTTTTAATGAAGTGTTCAGTTTTTATCTAAAATAATTGGCTAAGTTGTAAAAAATCTTCATAAAAATACTGTAAATCGTCCAAATGACATTTATGTCTTAAATCAGAATATGACAGTAATATGATGATATTATTAATAGCAGTGCGCCCCCATCAAGTGCCTCGCATATCGTATACTAATGGTATTGCACTGTGCAATTCATAATGAATGTTAGCACTTTGTAATTCTTGAATAGGGCTTAATAATGTTTCGCAAATAGCAAGCCTAAAATTTAGACCAAACATTTGAATTCGTTATACTTATTGGCTGAATGAAAAAATAACGGAGAGAAAAGTGAGGACTGGGAATACCTATTGCGTTTCGCGTGACTTTTCAGGGTAGACCGCGTGGTTGCCTTTATTTTTCGAACGTGATGTGTTATTTGAGCCCAATATTCTGCGTGAAACACGATTCAGGAATTCTTGGTGATTTGTGATTGTCCTGAATATATCTTTGTGAATGGTGATTGAGCTGTTTTAATCTTGGTGATTGGTGATTAAGGGGGTATTCTCTACCCTGAAAAGTAAGATAAATAAGTGATTTTTTCTCATTATCTCCACGTGCGCACACGTATTTCGCCACATTCTGTGAGTTTCAATATACTTACTTTTCAGTTGACGCTTCATACACATACTCATCAGAGTGGCTGCCGATAAAATAGGCATCAAAGAAAATGTCAAGACCATGTGGCCAGCTTGTTATGATGCAGTAGCCAAGTTATTTACGTTAATGTTATAAATACAACCGTCGTTTATTGAATGGCTAGTGCTTGTCGTGTCGTGGAAACGAGCGACTGGTTAACGAGATCGAAATGACCTTGTATTAACAAGGAATACCATTCAACACGCCGCAGAAACAAGATTGCCGTATCTGCAATATTTAGATCCATTTTAGATAACTGTTCCCTAAGCAAAGCGGACAGTGCTATGGTTAGCTAATGGTTATGGCGGGGTCACTGGGAAACATCCGAGGTTGACCAAAGCCTCGAGAATTTGCTTAAAATCAAGCGAGATTTTGCGGGATTTTGAGGAGAGTGGGGTTAGAAATAATGGCAGACTAGCGGGTGCAGCAATGGGTGAAAGTTGACAGAATGTACTTGTATGCACCGTTATGTATCTGTCTGTTTTCTGTAACTTCTGTCGAAATTTAGTCTACATGTACTGCACAATACTGCGAATTTACCACATTTTGAGTATTATTTTTATTTATTTATTATTATTATTTTATTTTATTTTTTTATTTTTTTATTTTTTGCTTTTTAAAACGACATTCCCAAATTTTATCGTAATTGGTGGATTCTCACACGTTTTCCAGTCTCACGTGATGTCACAGCGCCAATAACATCGTTTTAGGATACCTGGGCTAATCTTCACCCATCGTGCCGCAGGCAGTCTAGTTCCTGGATTTTTCAGGTATTACATCACACCAAGACCATTTACATCCTGCCTAGGACCTCCAGCTAAACACTGAGCAGTGAATTAACCCCCCCCCC
>NW_019774272.1:0-13375 GCF_001039355.2 Lingula anatina
CTTTTTTGTTGAAATTGATGGCAGATGGTGCGACTAACATTGGTAACATAGTTTTACAGTAAATACTTTACTGTTAATTTTATACCTCAACCGTTTTGAAAAAGATTTTTTAGAACATTGGTCAATTCATGCTGTAAACTTGTCTTTTGCAACTGTGTTAATTGGTACTGGTGATAGCGTGTGCACATTAAAAGTGCTATGTTGCCTGTCTTCGATAACCCATTAAGTATGTCATATTTGTTTGTAAATCAAAATGCAAATACGCGTCGGGATGCCCGGTGTTTGAAGGGTGACTGCAAAAAGGTGTGTTTGTACAAGAGTTTGTTTCCACACGCGTAGAAGGCAATGTAAACACAGAAACTAACTGTTGCCTGGCTCTGTATCTTGCACCAACACACACACACACACTTACTGTAATATTAATGTCGCACAATTGATAAGAAGTGACGAATCAAACTAACTGAAAGATTAAATAAAAAAAGATCGTCGGATGATAAACCAACATAACATTCATATTAAACCCCGTTCCCATACCTAGATCGATCTAGCAGGATCAACTCATCTCCGAGGCCTTTCTCGATAAATTGCTTTCTGCTTAAGCGGCTCTGATGTATAGGGGGTTATTAACTATCGTTCAGCAACTTCTGTAGGCCTGTCAGGCATCTAAGCCGGTTACGCTAAAAGCAATTTAGAAACCCCTCGGAGATGGATCAAGCCTGCTAGATCGAGGTTTGATAATGGGGTCTTAAAAATTACACAAAGGGAGCCACAACGTTTGTACCTTACGTGAGCGACATATATCAAGTCCATATCACTTAAAAATGCTTCAGTGTAAATAACGGTGAGATCCTCGTGCTTTCTCTTTAAAAAAAGCGTTATCTATTACTCATATGTCAAGCATTCAGCAAATACAGGCTAGGCTTTGATACGGTCGTAGTTACTGTCAACATTTCCTAATTGATCGGTTGACAATTTTGAGGTAGGTGATACTGTAGATAACCTACTGAACGACATAAAAACGCACACGACTTTTTTTTTTTTTGCAACGATAAAGTTGGGTGCCCAGCGTGCAGGAGGCGCTGTGCCGACCCTTGTTTATTACAAGTACAATGGCATCAAAAGAGCTCTACAACGTTTTCAGAGAGAATTTTTTAACGTGCCATATATGTCTGGAGGAATATACAGACCCGAGAGTGCTCCCCTGTTACCACACGTTCTGCCTGGATTGTATTGCTGACCATGCAGCCAAAAATGGAGTGCAGAACAAGTTCTCCTGTCCCGTGTGTCGCCAAGACGCCTCCGTACCTCCAGGCGGATTAGCAACTCTCGTGAAAAACTTCTTCTTAATAAACGTGACAGACTTCATGAAAGGTCAGAAGGCACCAGAGGGGAGACTTTGTGATTATTGTAAGCATATAGAGGCCACTATGTTGTGCCAAGGATGCCCCAAGACCAACCAACTGTGTGTTACATGTCGTGAATTGCACGACAACATCCCGGCCTTAAATGGACACCACTTTTTGCCTCTGTCACAAGTCGACTTCTCAGTTGATCCAGCTAACGTACGCGAACAGTTACGTCAAGTATTAGATAAAGCTCAATTTTGCGACAAACATGCCGGCGAACAGCTTGCATTCTATTGTCAAAACGATGACACTGTCATATGCAGGGAATGCATCGTAGAAACCCACAGCAAACACGATTTCAAAAAAATAGGAGATGTGGTGATGTTTCAACGTAGTCTAATAGTAGACAGGCTAAAATGTCTCCCAACTGAAAAACTGTCTCGTTTGGAGAAGGCGGAAAAGGCCATTGCACGAACGGAAGCGAGTCTGACGGAAAACCAGAGGAGGGTTCTTCGTTTGGTGGATTCTCAAAGAGTTACTATGACACAGGAGATACATGATAACAGTAAAATTATAGAGAGGGAACTGAACGATTGTTACCAGCAAATAGAACAAGACGTACGTAAACAAACAGACGCATATTTGACCAGTGTAAAGCATCATTTGGTAATGTATCGAACAAAGGTACAATCCAATTATACCAAAATGAGAAAGTTTATAGATGATAAAAGCAACGCAGTATCAGAAGAAGTTATGGTACTCACCTCTGCTCAGGTGAAGACTTTAGAAGCTGAAAAGGACAAGCAAGAAATGCTCAAAATTTGCATTCATAGTATTCGTGATTTCGCTCAGCAGCTCACAGACACAGGTTCTGATATCGAGGTCATGACCCACTCTAAAAAAATCCAAGCTAGAATTAAAGACTTACAGACAGTAGAACCTGTCTTTGATACCAAGATCATCGACATAAAATTTACACCAGGGAAAACAAAAATGGACCTGGCGCTACAGTTTCCAAAAATTCCAGAACCACAGCTATCAATCAAAACGGGGTCCATCACGGCGAAGACATATGGTGGTCCTTTGGATGCATATTTCGGATGTTTGGAACAAGAGACAGTGCACTGTCCAGAATTGCAACAATTTCAGAGAGTAGCGTTGTTAAAAACGCCAGAGCGAACGCGTTGTTTTAATGTCAAGGGTTGGCTTTTGGATATTCAGTGCACAGATGACGGTTGCACTTTAGCTGTTCAAGGTGATGCAGTGTCCATTGTCTCCAGTGCAAGTCAGTATAATCGTGAGATCAGTATAGAGGGAGGGGTGGGGTGTATCTCTACAGTCAGTAACGATAGATTCGTGGTCATGTGTGGCGATAAATGCTGTAGGCTGTATTCAACATCAGGTCAGTTTATCCGATGTTTTGGTCAGGGTGATATGTCTGACCCCTGGGATGTCACTGTGGACCGTACAGAGGGTAAGGTGTACGTGTGTGATGGTGCTGCACAGTGCATCTGTGTGTACGAAATAAAATCTTTTCGACTAGTTAACAAAATTCCTATCCCAATGTGCAGTAAAGGTTCACTGCGCTGTGCATACCACCACGTCATTAATGCAATCATAGTCAGCGACCATTGTACCCACTGTGTGTATGCAGTGACACCCAAGGGTGACGTCATCTTCCAATACGGAACACGAGGTCAGAGTGGAAGTGTAGACGGACAACTGACTAAACCACTCGGAGTGTGTGTAGATAAGTTCGGATACATATTCATAGCTGACGCTAGCCGTAATAATCACAGAGTGGTTGTCCTTGGTTCAGACGGAAAATTTCTGCATAATATTCTGACAAGGAATGATGACATAAAAGTTCCTGTTTCAGTCGATATCAGCGATAGCGGGGAGCTTGTTGTTGGAACTAATCAAAGTAAAATAATCGCGTATCAGTACATTGATAAAATTTAATTAATTTAGCTCATACTACCCAAGCTGTTAGGAGGTGTTGACGATAGTCAGTTACTCTCTATAGTTACTCGAGGGGGTGTGCCAGACAATTAAACTGATTTCACTGAAAGTACTTTAGTGAGAACCCCCGCAGAGTTAGATCGATCCAGCTAGTACGATGGGTTTAGGGAAACGCAGTCTTAGATTAAAGATACTTAGCACGAAAGACAATGATCCTGGCTTAAATATATGGTCCCAACAATATGGTGCTGATACACTACGAAACCATAGACCCCAAATTTTTAACAGACCGCAATTTTTACATAACAGAACTGATAGTGTACAGCGACATCTATGGAGAAGGACGGAGTTAAGGAATCTTTGTTATTGACGACGTAAACGGGAAAATCACAGGGAGAGAAGTCGTTATATTCTCGAAAGACTGTAACTTAATACGATGGTCACAACAAGATATAAATATCATATGGAAAATATATGTGCTTTGGTTAAACATTCACCAAATGCTTAATGGTATTATTGTTGTTTTGAAGTGAATGGATTTTTATTAAAAATTAATAAAAACAGCGACACCAACAGTACATGTTGATTTTTAATGTTGTAACGAAAGAAGACTTTTCCGGTTATTCGCGAATACAATCTGTTGCCTTATAATAGGAAACGAGGCCTGAGGTTTACTTGTAAATTTTTTTAAGCATTTCCTGTTTGATGAAGGCATGCGACTGCGAGGGTGACTGTGTACTGGTTTATGCGATCCGCCTTGGTTTACTAGAGTTAGAGTAACTAAAATTTCAAACTGACATCGACAAAACATGGTGAAGGCATGACAAAAGTATTCCACAAATCATTGAATGGTGTATTTGGTGATATGGGGGCCTTTGGCAAAAGCATCATCCACCACCTATGAGGGTAGACATGTCTTTGGCATTATTGCAGCACTTTTGGTAATCTCATACTTGACTTTGTTCTGGTTATTCGCATTGCTCACATTCCCAGTTCCTTTTGTAATCTACAAAACCAATGCGTTGCTAGAGAAAACAGCGTTGGGTTCACGCCTTATCTCGTGGGTTGGAGAAAAGGCGAGAAGTGTACATGTAGAACGTTCTCTGCGACGGGCAGTTCACAACGCGCAGGTGAAGTACGGCCCGGCTATGAAGAAGAGTATCCACCAAAGCAAAATGACAAAAAACTGTAATCCGACAACGCAGGTGAATCGTGGTTCAAACGGTGTCAGTCACTGACACTTGCCCGAAAACATTCTTCGAAACGACCCATATTCACACGGTTTACATTCACGCACCACCGGACCTCAACGAATCACTGATTTTGAAAATAGATATCATTACAACAATGCAAAGAGTGAACATAGGGGTATGAATATATCTGACAACAAATGCTTGAGCGATAGCAAGAGCTCAGCTATCTGGTGGCCAAAACCCAATTCCGGTGCATCAAGAAAATCTATATGTAAATACAGCAGATATTCAAGTAACGAGGCCTCTTAACGAAAAACCTCACAATCTCCAACTTGATGTGCTCAACTTACAGCAGCACAATCATGAAAAGCAGCACGGCAGCGCGGTCCGTTTCGACGCTTGTCCTCCCGTTAATTCTCCCTTGGAAACTAATAGACGGTGTTTGCAGCATAATGAACATACAATCAGCACCAAGAATCCAAAAAGTGCTAAAAGACTACCGCCCCCTATCGTCAAGTCATCGTACGTCTGAGAGGCAAATAGTGCAAATTAGTTCTCTTCGCATTAAATTGAAATGATTTTATAGCAATTGGAAGATATCTACTGGAAGAGTTTTTGAGAACGACATACACTGTTAAATGGTATAATTACTTGCACATTGAGTACAACATTTTGCAACATTTTGATTTCGAGATTTTTCTGATGTTATTTTTTCCTTTTTTGTTGAAATTGATGGCAGATGGTACGACTAACATTGGTAACATAGTTTTACAGTAAATACTTTTCTGTTAATTTTATACCTCAACCGTTTTGAAAACGATTTTTTAGAACATTGGTCAATCCATGCTGTAAACTTGTCTTTTGCAACTGTGTTAATTGGTACTGGTGATAGCGGGTGCACATTAAAAGTGCTATGTTGCCTGTCTTCGATAACCCATTAAGTATGTCATATTTGTTTGTAAATCAAAATGCAAATACGCGTCGGGATGCCCGGTGTTAGAAGGGTGACTGTTAAAAGGTGTGTTTGTACAAGAGTTTGTTTCCACACGCGTAGAAGCCAATGTAAACACAGAAACTAACTGTTGCCTGGCTCTGTATCTTGCACCAACACACACACACACACACACACACACACTCACACACACACGCAGACACGCACGGATGCACGCACGCACACACAAACACACACTCACCCTTACTGTAATATTAATGTCGAACAATTGATAAGAAGTGACGAATCAAACTAACTGAAAGATTAAATAAAAAAAGATCGTCGGATGATAAACCAACATAACATTCATATTAAACCCCGTTCCCATACCTAGATCGATCTAGCAGGATCAACTCTGTTAAGGTCCACTGAAGGCAAGTGATAAACTCACTCATCTACATATTATGTTTATATAATCAGTCATCATTATCATTCACTTGGCTTCAGTCTTGCATGAACATTTATCATTCTTTGTTTAACTAAGTAAGCTTGGGGCAAATGCATATCTGATAAGTAGAAACTACTGCATTGCAATTAGTATTTAAATCAGTTGCTGCCACTGTGGCATGCAGATAGATTCCCTGGAGATAATGTGTATAAATGCTGAATGCTTGGACTTAATAAAGGACTTTAGACTTGGAACTGAAGATGTGAGTTTGTGGTTATATTCCCTCTCCCATGCATCAGTGACAGGTAAAATATTAGAAGAACCTGGGTAGGGTGGAACTTGGACCCCTACATAATGGCGAGCTCGACCAGGGTCACTGCGGGGGAGGGATATAGCTATGAATATAACTATGGATCCAACTTTGAAGATGTGTATGGAGATGATGACTGGGATTCTGAAAAGGACTGTAACATTAATGGCAGACTGGTAGAATGCCTGTCCAAGCTAGCCGACTTGTTACAGAGACAGTATGGCAGTTTGCAGCAACAAAATAATGACATTAGCGCAGAATCTGAAATGAAACAAGAAGAAGTTAAAGATAGAAATCAAATCAAAGTAGATGGACCATCAGAAATGGAGAAGGGAACTGAAGTTGAGACATTGAGTACTGCTAAAGAAGATGAATGTATGATGGAGTTTGTGAAGGAGCAAGTTGTAGGTGAAGAAAATGATGGGAATGAACTGAGCGAGGACATTATTTTTGCAAATGATCAAGAGGTAGGAAAGAGAACTGATTTTGAGAAAGGGGAGAAACGTGAAAGGTATGTCGAGAAAGATTATGAACAAGAGCTAGGATTGAAAACTGATGATGATGATGATGATGATGATGATGACAACGGATTAATCAGAAGAGAGAGTAAAATGGGTGAACTGAAGTATTATGAGAAACCTGATGTAGTTGAAAAGGCTTTAACAGATGATGTAAAGAATACAGATAAAGAAGGACTTGATGATGATGATGACCCAAAGTATGTGGAGAAACATGGTGTAGATGAAAATGCTGTAATGGATTATGTGAAGAATGCTGATGAAGGACTTAATGATGAACCAATGGAAATGGATATTTCTAATCTTAAAGATACACACAGAGACATACATGTGCTAACTGAAGTTGAGATAAAACAAAGTGCAGATGAAGAGGTACTAAAAGTTGTAGAGAATGAAGACAAACAAGGTTCAGACAGAGAAAATGTTTGTGAGAACACAAAAGAATGGACAGCTGTAAAATGGGAATTTCACAGAGACAATGAAAAGGTGCAAAGAAAGTTTATGGCAAAGAAAGTAAAATGGACACTTCTTCCACACTGCAAATTAAGATATGATTTTTATGACTATTTAGTTAAAGGATGATACATTTGTCAGAGCTGTACTGCAGGTTAGGAAAAAGGAGATATATTGGATTTATAGATATTTACCATTCAGCTCAGTATTTGATATTCTTGTTTCAATGTTTTAAGTAAAATTACACCAAAGATTCAGGACTTACATATCTGAAAATAATAAGATTTAAATGTGCTTACAGTTAAGGTTAAAACTGAATTATATAGGATAAGTGAAAATATGTTGTTGTTTTTTCTATTGATGGTAAATTGCCAACATGTAGGGAGATTTCCAAGATATGTGTTATGGAAGAAAGAATACACTTTAATGATATATCTGATATTAAATTGTTTAATTGATGAGATTTTTTTAAATGCACAGTCCATTAGAAAAGCTGTTATTTAAACCATCTGTATGATAACTGGACATTTTTCTTTTTCAAAATATTTTGGGAGCATAAACATTCAAATTTAATTTCATTAGAATAATGACATGTCTTTGCACAGCAATGGAATGGATAATGAACTGAATTGATTACAATTGTTAGTTAAACTAATGATATTTGATAGAATTATATATAAACATACATATATTTTAGTTGAATCATGACATACATATTTTTGTAAGTATTTAGCTGTTAAAATGTTATCTTTGAGTATTCTGTGGAATCTATATTTCAAAAAATTATGTATTCATAATTTTTTTTGTGGGAAAAGAAGGAATATGTTAAGGTCCACTGAAGGCAAGTGATAAACTCACTCATCTACATATTATGTTTATATAATCAGTCATCATTATCATTCACTTGGCTTCAGTCTTGCATGAATATTTATCATTCTTTGTTTAACTAANTATTTATCATTCTTTGTTTAACTAAGTAAGCTTGGGGCAAATGCATATCTGATAAGTAGAAACTACTGCATTGCAATTAGAAAAAACAACAACATATTTTCACTTATCCTATATAATTAGTTGCTGCCACTGTGGCATGCAGATAGATTCCCTGGAGATAATGTGTATAAATGCTGAATGCTTGGACTTAATAAAGGACTTTAGACTTGGAACTGAAGATGTGAGTTTGTGGTTATATTCCCTCTCCCATGCATCAGTGACAGGTAAAATATTAGAAGAACCTGGGTAGGGTGGAACGTGGACCCCTACAACTCATCTCCGAGGCGTTTCTAGATAAATTGCTTTCTGCTTAAGCGGCTCTGATGTATAAGGGGTTATTAACTATCGTTCAGCAACTTTTGTAGGCCTGTCAGGCATCTAAGCCGGTTACGCTAAAAGTAATTTAGAAACCCCTCGGAGATTGATCAAGCCTGCTAGGTCGATCTAGGTTTGGGAATGGGGTCTTAAAAATCACACAAAGGGAGACACAACATTTGTACCTTACGTGAGCGACATATATCAAGTCCATGTCACTTAAAAATGCTCCAGTGTAAATATCGGTGAGATCCTCGTGCTTTCTCTTTAAAAAAAGCGTTATCTATTACTCATATGTCAAGCATTCAGCAAATACAGGCTAGGCTTTTGATACGGTCGTAGTTACTGTCAACATTTCCTAATTGATCGGTTGACAATTTTGAGGTAGGCGATACTGTGTATAACCTACTGAACGACATAAAAACGCACACGACTTTTTTTTTTGCAACGATTAAGTTGGGTGGCCAGCGTGCAGGAGGCGCTGTGCCGACCCTGGTTTATTACAAGTACAATGGCATCAAAAGAGCTCTACAACGTTTTCAGAGAGAATTTTTTAACGTGCCATATATGTCTGGAGGAATATACAGACCCGAGAGTGCTCCCCTGTTACCACACGTTCTGCCTGGATTGTATTGGTGACCATGCAGCCAAAAATGGAGTGCAGAACAAGTTCTCCTGTCCCGTGTGTCGCCAAGACGCCCCCGTACCACCAGGCGGATTAGCAACTCTCGTGAAAAACTTCTTCTTAATAAACGTTAAAGACTTCATGAAAGGTCAGAAGGCACCAGAGGGGAGACTTTGTGATTATTGTAAGCATATAGAGGCCACTATGTTGTGCCAAGGATGTCCCAAGACCAACCAACTGTGTGTTACATGTCGTGAATTGCACGACAATATCCCGGCCTTAAATGGACACCACTTTGTGCCTCTGTCACAAGTCGACTTCTCAGTTGATCAAGCTAACGTACGCGAACAGTTACGTCAAGTATTAGATAAAGCTCAATTTTGCGACAAACATGCCGGCGAACAGCTTGCATTCTATTGTCAAAACGATGACGCTGTCATATGCAGGGAATGCATCGTAGAAACCCACAGCAAACACGATTTCAAAAAAATAGGAGATGTGGTGATATTTCAACGTAGTCTAATAGTAGACAGGCTAAAATGTCTCCCAACTGAAAAACTGTCTCGTTTGGAGAAGGCGGAAAAGGCCATTGCACGAACGGAAGAGAGTCTGACTGAAAACCAGAGGAGGGTTCTTCGTTTGGTGGATTCTCAAAGAGTTACTATGACACAGGAGATACATGATAACAGTAAAATTATAGAGAGGGAACTGAACGATTGTTACCAGCAAATAGAACAAGATGTACGTAAACAAACAGACGCATATTTGACCAGTGTAAAGCATCATTTGGTAATGTATCGAACAAAGGTACAATCCAATTATACCAAAATGAGAAAGTTTATAGATGATAAAAGCAACGCAGTATCAGAAGAAGTTATGGCACTCACCTCTGCTCAGGTGAAGACTTTAGAAGCTGAAAAGGACAAGCAAGAAATGCTCAAGATTTGCATTCAGAGTATTCGTGATTTCGCCCAGCAGCTCACAGACACAGGTTCTGATATCGAGGTCATGACCCACTCTAAAAAAATCCAAGCTAGAATTACAGACTTACAGACAGTAGAACCTGTCTTTGATACCAAGATCATCGACATAAAATTTACACCAGGGAAAACAAAAATGGACCTTGCGCTACAGTTTCCTAAAATTCCGGAACCACAGCTGTCAATCAAAACGGGGTCCATCACGGCGAAGACATATGGTGGTCCTTTGGATGCATATTTCGGATGTTTGGAACAAGAGACAGTGCACTGTCCCGAATTGCGACAATTTCAGAGAGTAGTGTTGTTAAAAACGCCAGAGCGAACGCGTTGTTTCAATGTCAAGGGTTGGCTTTGGTATATTCAGTGCACAGATGACGGTTGCATTTTAGTTATCCAAGGTGATTCAGTGTCCATTATCTCCAATGCAAGTCAGTATAAGTGTGAGATAAGTATAGAGGGAGGGGTGAGGTGTATCTCTACAGTCAGTAACGATAGATTCGTGGTCATGTGTGGAGATAAATGCTGTAGATTGTATTCAACATCAGGTCAGGTCATCCGATGTTTTGGTCAGGGTGATATGTCTGACCCCTGGGGTGTCACTGTGAACCGTGCAGAGGGTATCGTGTACGTGTGTGATGGTGGTGCACAATGCATCTGTGTGTACGACATGAAATCTTTTCAACTAGTTAACAGAATTCCTATCACTATGTGCAGTAAAGGTTCACTGCGCTGTGCATACCACCACATCATCAATGCAATCATAGTCAGCGACCAGGGCACCCACTGTGTGTATGCAGTGACACCCCAGGGTGACGTAATCTTCCAATACGGAGTACGAGGTCAGAGTGGAAGTGGACACGGACAACTGACCAATCCACTAGGAGTGTGTGTAGATAAGTTCGGACACATATTCATAGCTGACGCTAGCCGTAATAATCACAGAGTGGTTGTTCTTGGTTCAGACGGAAAATTTCTGCATAATATTCTGACAAGGAATGATGACATAGAAGTTCCTGTTTCAGTCGATATTAGCGATAGCGGGGAGCTTGTTGTTGGAACTAATCAAAGTAAAATAATGGCGTATCAGTACATTGATAAAATTTAAATGATTTAGCTTATACTACCCAAGCTGTTAGGAGGTGTTGACGATAGTCAGTTACTCTCTATAGTTACTCGAGGGGGTGTGCCAGACAATTAAACTGATTACACTGAAAGTACTTTAGTGAGAACCCCCGCAGAGTTAGATCGATCCAGCTAGTACGATGGGTTTAGGGAAACGCAGTCTTAGATTAAAGATACTTAGCACGAAAGACAATGATTCTTCTTTAGACAGGGCTTAAATATATGGTCCCAACAATATGGTGCTGATACACTACGAAACCATAGACCCCAAACTTTTAACAGACCGCAATTTTTACATAACAGAACTGATAGTGTACAGCGACATCTATGGAGAAGGACGGAGTTAAGGAATCTTTGTTATTGACGACGTAACCAGGAAAATCCCAGGGAAGTCGTTATATTCTCGAAAGACTGTAACTTAATACGATGGTCACAACAAGATATAAATATCATATGGAAAATATATGTCCTTTGGTTAAACATTCACCAAATGCTTAATGGTATTATTGTTGATTTGAAGTGAATGGATTTTTATTAAAAATTAATAAAAACAGCGACACCAACAGTACATGTTGATTTTTAATGTTATAACGAAAGAAGACTTTTCCGGTTATTCGCGAATGGTGAAGGCATGATAAAAGTATTCCACAAATCATTGAATGGTGTATTTGGTGATATGGGGGCCTTTGGCAAAAGCATCATCCACCACCTATGAGGGTAGACATGTCTTTGGCATTATTGCAGCACTTTTGGTCGTCTCATACTTGACTTTGTTCTGGTTATTCGCATTGCTCACATTCCCAGTTCCTTTTGTAATCTACAAAACCAATGCGTTGCTAGAGAAAACAACGTTGGGTTCACGCCTTATCTCGTGGGTTGGAGAAAAGGCGAGAAGTGTAGAACGTTCTCTGCGATGGGCAGTTCACAAAGCGCAGATGAAGTACGGCCCGGCTATGAAGAAGAGTATCCACCAAAGCAAAATGACAAAAAACTGTAATCCGACAACGCAGGTGAATCGTGGTTCAAACGGCGTCAGTCAGATCCACTTGCCCGAAAACAATCTTCGAGACGACCCATATTCACACGGTTTACATTCAGGCACCACCGGATCTCAACAAATCACTGATTTTGAAAATAGATATCATTACAACAATGCAAAGAGTGAGCATAGGGGCATGAATATATCTGACAACAAATGCTTGAGCGATAGCAAGAGCTCAGCTATCTGGTGGCCAAAACCCAATTCCGGTGCATCAAGAAAATCTATATGTAAATACAGCAAATATTCAATTAACGAGGTCTCTTAATGAAAAACCTCACAGTGTCCAACTGGATGTGCGCAACTTACAGCATACCCATGAAAAGCAGCACGGCAACGCGTTCCGTTTCGACGCCTCCCGTTACTTTCCCTTGGCAGCTAATTGTCGGTGTTTGCACCATTATGAACATACATAATGCGTACATTTCACAACGTAATGCGTACATTTCACAACATTTTGATATCAATATGTTTCTGGTGTTTTTTTCTTTTTTTTTGTTGCAATATTAGCAATGATGGTAAATGGCGTGACTAACGTTGGCAACATAGTTAGGAAAACAGTAAATACTATAATAATATAATAATCTTTATTGAAATATTGCAACCCGAAGGTTGAAGTTATAAATATCCATATTTTTTATTTCATTTTATTTTTTTAAATCAAATTCATTTAAGTCAAAGAAGCATGGTCATTTTGGCCCTGTTGCACACTTAAGATTGTCGCTCTCGCCTCCCTGGGGAGGATACAGCCCGGCTGCCGTATTAGGCGCTCAGAGCTAGCAAACGTACCATTTTCCACTGCCAAACCATACCCTGCACACCCTTACTGCTGAGTGCCAAGCGGAGAGACAACAAATACCGTTAATAAAGGACTGGTATGTCCCCGGACGTGTTTGAACCCACGTCCTCCCGCTCCGGAGGCGGACACTCTAACCGCAAGGCCTGCATGTTAATTTTATACCTCAACCGTTTTGAAAAAGATTTTTTGAAAATTGGTCAAATCCGTTCTGTAAGTTTGTCTTTTGGAACTTTCTTTCTTAATGGTACTGGTGGTAGTGGACACACATTAAATATGTTATGTTGCCTTTTTGTTTGTAAAAGTAAATGCCTGTATTACTTGTGGAAGGGTGACTGCCAAGAACC
>NW_019774274.1:0-13318 GCF_001039355.2 Lingula anatina
GCCTTTAGGGCTCCTCAGAACAATCCGTTTCTGCACAAAATCACTCCCCATACAAAAGCTGTGGACAAGAGCGTTGACACAATGAAGCCAGAAGCATCCCTAAAGTCATTTCTTGCAAATGGAGTGGGTATCTGTTGATAATATTAGAGTAACAAGCCCCAGTAGCGTTTTGTTCCAGAGGGAACAATGTAATAATACCATGGGCTTGAAATGCCTTCAAATGCGGACTTATCTGTCACTCAGGTAATATTTTCCTGCACCAACCCTTCCAAGGGACATTCTGCAACATGTCAACGGCCTTCATTTGGCCATCGATTAGGTACAAGAAATAGCTTGATTATTCAATAAAACCAAATTCCTTCTATTCATGGTCGACCAGGTCTTGGTACCTCAGGTGTCTCTGAACGTAATATTCTCAGCTGATATCGCACTAATCTGCAAGAACTGACTTCGGGGTTAATTCGGGGCACACTTGCTCATAATTCTCGTTAAGTTGGTGATAGCAGAAACGCAATATTCTGTGGCAGAAACAACCATATGTAAGCCCTGATATTCACCCTGCTGAGTACATGTCCCCTTTTACTTCTAATATGTTTAGAAAAAGGAACATAGATTGGATAGGAATATCTCACTAACAATGCTGTACCGTGAAGACTTTCTTTCATGAATTTTCGAGCATGTAGCTGCCGCGAACTCGGATGACGTCATCCATTCATAGAGGTACTGATTCAAGCACTTAGTTAAATTAAGCCAGCCTCAATGGGTTAGTTTAATGTAAAGGGACATGTTTTTATATACAACTTTAATCAGATTTCTGTTTAGGATATAGTGCTAAATCTGATCCCATATCCTGAAAGAGCATATGTGGATTAGGGGAGGTGGGTCAACAATACATAGTTATTGAATAGTGGCAACACAGTTATAGCTGATGTTTTTCATGAAGATGTTATGGAAGGTGTGAGAGCGTCCAATGGACACTGTGATTGTTGTGACAAAAATAAACCATCAGATTTGAATAAAGTGATTACAGTTAAGGAAGTTCGCAGTGCAATAAGACAAATGAAGAATGGTAAAGCGGCAGGTCTGGAAGCCATTCCATGTGAATTCTTAAAAACGCAAACGATGCGTGCATTCGGTGTTTGAGTGATATATTTAATTGTGTTCTTGCCACTGCATGGACAGTTCCCTGAATCGTGTCGGTGCCATCATTTTTCCTTTGCATAAAAAAGGTAGCACGAATGATCCAAACAACTTAAGAGGCATATCATTACTAAGTGTTGTTGGCAGGGTGTTTACTAAATTATTAAGTAATAGATTAAATATCTGGGCAACTCAGGAGGATATTATCAGTGAATGCCAGGGTTGTTTTAGGAAAGGGTATTGCACTCAGCACCAAATATTTTCATTACAAGCAATGATACAAAATACTTGTCGAAAAAGGGAGGTAGATTTTACTGTATATTTGTTGACTTTCAAAAGGCTTTTGATTGCATGGATCACCAGTACCTCTGCTTTAAAATATGTGCAAACGGTATCCATGTCAATATGCTCAGTGTTCTCAAGTCTATGTATGCACAAATGCAAGCTTGTATAAGGCTACGAAACACATCAAGCTACACGTCATCGTTCTCATATAGTGTTGGTACGAGGCAAGGATGCATGGTCAGCCCGTTTTTATTTTGCTTATTCATAACTGATCTCATTTATCTTTATGAAGAATTCTCCTGCCAAGGTATTTATGTAAGACAGGAGTTCACGAACATTACCTCGCTATTATATGCAGATGATTTAGCAAACTGTGCTGATACTGTGCGAAATTTGCAAAGACTGTCAGATTACTTAGCGTTGTTCTGTAAAAAAATGTGAATGTGAATCTTGATGAAACCAAAGTAATAGTTTTCAGAAATAGTGGTTACTTTAGACATTACGAGAAGTGCTTTTTGGACAGCGTGGAGTTAGAGACTGTATCGCATTATAAGTACTTTGGTATTATGTTTACTCCAAAGCTGTCTTGGTCCAAAGCAAAACAAACTTTAGCAACTCAAGCGAAGAAATATATGGCAAGATGTTTCAGATTATTTAAAAATGTGGGATCTTTGCCCTAAGTCCTATGTTTCAAGATATTTGATTAAATGATAAAACCCATACTTACCTATGGAGCAGAAATATGGGGTCATGAATTATCCGAATCAATAGAGAATGTTCAAGTTAAGTTTTGTAAAAGATTATTGATGGTATCCGATAATGCAAGCACACAAGCAGGGGAATGTGGTCGTTGCCTTCTATACCTAGATTATCATGTCAAATGTATTAAGTATTGGTTCAAGCTTTTATGTATGGACAACGGTAGGCTACCGAAATAATGCTACAAGTTACTGTTTGACTTAGATAGTGGTGGGAGGCAAACATGGGCGAGTGCCATCAAGCATCTTTTATATTCATATAAATTTGGAGTAGTGTGGGAAAACCAAGGATGTGGAAATGTGGAACTTTTTACAGAACAGTTTAGACAATGATTAATGGATAAAAGCAGGCAGAACTCCTCCGTACGCGAATCAGGCAAGCTAAGGACCTACAGCTCATTTAAACTAGATTTGCTATTTGAGGAATACTTATCTTTTGTGTCCATAGCAGAGCATAGAAGGGCCTACTGCAAGTTCAGAATATCAAACCACAATTTACAGGTTGAGAAGGGTCGGTATGCCAGTGTAGATGGCGAAAATAGAGTATGTGCTGCATGCCTTTCTTATATAACGGTCTTCGGGAACGATATATTACCGATATTACAACATTCTTACTAGCGACTGCTCTGTCATCACATAATGTTGACTTTATAAAAAGACTTGCGGTCTTCATATATCATGCTGAGAAATTAAGAGATATTTTTTTTTAGATAATTGATTTGTGACGTTTATAATATATATATATATATATATATATATATATATATATATATATTCCTGTGTAGTCAGCTCAGTATTATTATAAATAGAACTCAATTGATACAGTGAAATGAACATTGAATAAACATCTTTAACAGTCTCACAGGTACTGAAATACAACTATATCTCATTTGCTACACATGCAAGTATCATAATATGTGTATTGATCTAAAACATCAGCTACACATGCCACACAAACGAACTGGCAGCTTGACCAATTAACTTGGTCACTTAACTTGTCCATTATGCTGTTAACATTGCAAAAAAAACCCATTAGGACTGGGTCTGGGCCAGACCCTAATTAGGATTGGTTCTGGGCCTTTTAGGAATAGGACTAGATTAGGATAGGACCTTTGAAATATGCATTTCCTTTGTGCTAATCCTTTAGTGACTTATCTGAATTCGCAATTGTCTTAAATGCTTCCAGAAGTCCCTTGTTTGTAATTTTAAGTCTAGGTCGAGACGGACTGTTGCATTTGGCGTTGTTAGTAAGCTGTACGACGGTTGTAAATGACGTGTCCTTAAGTATTTGTATTTTTACCTAACTGATAATTGGAAAGCAAAGTCAGAAAACTATTCATTGTTGCAATCTGAGAATAATGATATATTTGTGAACATTTCATTGAGCAAGATAAGCAGTTTAAGATGACGCTGCAAGCTGGAATTAAAACACTTCTTTTAAGCCTAGACTTCAAAGCTGGTTGATTTTCTGCCTTTTCTCTTGGATCATAGTTGGATCGTGTAGGATTCTCTCGTGATCAAAGCCTGCTCTGGGCCTGTGACAAGGAGCATTGCCATCCTGGTGAACAAGAGGATAATTCCTGTCAACAAACATGTTACTAATAGATGGTAGCAAGCCTGACTCCAAAACAATGATATATTTCTAGTGATTCATGTTTCCATCTACCAGTATCAATTCGCCAACGCCATGGATGCTGATGCAGCCCCACACCATGATAAATTTGCTGCTTTGGGCTCGAAAATTCAGTGCATGTGGTTCAAGTTGACTGTTTTTGTAACTATATAAGAGGTTTCAGTCTTGCTATCCTGCTGTACTCTCACTGAGAATGTAACCGACGCCTAGCAATTTTCACAGACGCATTCCTATGTGTGAAATTGTTCCACTGTGTTGCCAACTGACAAGCAATGTCGAACTTTGACAACCTGGACATCAAAATCAGTCGTCGGTCTTCATGGCCAGTAGTTTTTCTTGGACGACCCATCAGAGGCAATTTGTCTCTTGATCCAGTGTTTCTATACCGAGACCAGACCCCTGCACGGTTCTGACTGAACAATTCAATTGTTTCGATATTCTGACATTGCTTATATTCCACCTCTTCAGGTTAATAACTTGACGCCTATAACCGTTAGATAATTTCCTGTATCTTGCCATATTGGAGGAAGACAGGAATAACATTTGATGTACATGTACAAGACCAACAATACAATTCCATGGTACAGCGGGATTATACTCATTAGTCACATTATAAGTAGGCATTATAACTACCCAAGATCTGCCTATTTGCATTACTCTGATTTAGGGGGTGACACTTCTATTGTCCAGTATGTGTATATTTTGTAAAGCAGAAAGAGACGGGCTTAACAATGGTTTTTCAGCGTTGCATTCACACACATAGGCCTACCCTGTATACCTGGTTAGTTAGTCCTTTTAAATCACCTTCTAGCACCAAAACAATACCAAAATGACTTTTGAACCCTCATAATATTTTTAATTGCCGTACATTTCTAAAATATTTTAACAAAAAAAAAAACAAAAAAAAAACAATGATTTCACATAATGAACTGTTGATTTTCCACCTTCTGTTCTTTCCAACGTACGCGTAAAAGCACCACCTTTTCTGTTAAGTCCCCACCTGATGGGGCTAATGGCGTATACGAAAGTTCTTTCCTTGTAAGAATCATAAGGTCAGACAAGTTTTACTGTGCACGAGGATAAATTGTTAGGGAATGCCCACAATAAAATCGAAAAACTAGTAGGCTTGTTAAGGGGTTAAACGCTGCATTTTATAGTACAAATGTCTAACTTGGAATAAATGTTCCTTGGCCCAAAAGAAAATTTTTTATCCAAAGAGACGCACTCTATCGATGCATAAATTATGCAAATTAGGTGCCAAAATATATAATATTTCATATTGCCATTAAATTTTGGCCTAGAAACATGTAAAGATTATCAAACCTGACTAAATTAGAGACAAGGAACCCATTTTTGATCATTTGGAAGCAACTGGTGGCCATTTTGTGCCTCAAATCCAAAATCCAGCCATCTTGGATTTGGGGCACAAAATGGCCGCCACCCGCCATTTTGAAAGTGGACATAATTTTGCTATTTTATCTTGAATTTTGAAGTGTTTGGTCTATATATACTTGATATATATATATATCGATTCCTACTATTTTGGGAGTGCAAAAGTTGTTTTTGGTATTGTTCTGGTGATAGTAGGTGATTTGAAGGGACAAAGAGGGTGTTTTAAGTGCCTACCAAGATATGTGTGAACGCTGCAAAACCATGGATATTGATAACCCGTATTCAAATATATCTCAATGCAATTTTTTCTTATATACTATTCATATTGGACAAAATTATGTGCAAAAAAAAAACTCTTTTTTACCATTATGGAGGCCATTGGTGGCCGTTTTATCCCTCAAATCCAAGATGGCCGCCAAAAATCATTTTGAAATTGGGCATAATTCGCTATTTTGAAACTACATGTATTACATCTTTGTAAATGAGTAATACNTGGATATTGATAACCCGTATTCAAATATATCTCAATGCAATTTTTTCTTATATACTATTCATATTGGACAAAATTATGTGCAAAAAAAAAACTCTTTTTTACCATTATGGAGGCCATTGGTGGCCGTTTTATCCCTCAAATCCAAGATGGCCGCCAAAAATCATTTTGAAATTGGGCATAATTCGCTATTTTGAAACTACATGTATTACATCTTTGTAAATGAGTAATACATCGTTTAATATTATTTTCTGGTGCAGAATACATTATCTGTTTCATAAAATGTGTGCCTCAAAGCCAAGATGGCCTTCATCCGCCATTTTCAAATTGAGCATTATTCACCATTTTGAAACTATCACACCTTCATAAGCGTGCCATACGTCATTTTTGATTATTTCCTGGTGAAGAATGCATTTTTGGTTTCATAAAATGTAAATAGAAACTTTTATAAGCCTCCAAATAAATATAGGATTCAGTTGCCACGTGGGCCTGCAGTTTATATGTACAATTAGTAATCCAATTAGTACAAAACTGCTTTTGCCCAATCTATAAAACAAGTGTCAGCAAACAAAATGGCTGGATTAAAGCAAAAGAATACATCTTTGACCGCATGATGAAAATTGTTAGCCATTACTTTGATCAAAACCAAGTGTTGTTTGCATGCCGCTATTTTGATAATTTGGTGTAATATATAATCTTTGAACTGGGGGACCCTCATTCGCTTGTATTAGGTAAAATGGTACTATTCTGGGGGCCCAAAAGTAATTTTCCGAGGCTAATTTGGTGACAGAAGATAATAAACAGGAAATATAATATTGTAAAATGAATTCCAAGATGAGTTTCGTTGAGTCTGTTACAAAAATGTGGAACCCAAACCACATGCTCAAATACATCATCTAGATTTATCTTAAGTGACCATCCACTAAAAGATACTGAATAATTTAAGGTAAGCACTAAATATATATACTTAATAATAATCTTTATTGGAGAATCGCAACCCGAAGGTTGAAGTTATACAATTATATATGAATATTCACGTCAAGGAAGCCTGGTCATTTTTACACTGGTGCACTCCGTAGACAGTCTCACCTCCCTGGGGAGCATACAGCTCGGCTGCCATATTAGGCGCTCATAGCTAATATATAATTTCTGCACTGCCTGACCAGGCCCCTGCTTCAACTCCTTAGTGCTGAGTGCCAAGCGGGGAGACAGCAGGTACCGTTTATAAAGGACTGGTATGTCCCCGGTCAGGTTTTGAACCCACGTCCTCCCGCTCCGGAGGCGGACACTCTAACCACAAGGCCATCCGGTCGTTACATAGTGTATATATTCTTTAACTGGTCAATGTGAACCAAAAAAAAAAAAAAAAAAAAAAAAAAAAAAAAACACATGTGCATTTATGTCCCAGTCACTGGGGCTTGCATTTGCATTTTAAATATAGTTCAGAAGATTTGAAGGGTGAAAAATGTGTCGTCTTATAATACTATGGAACTTGGTTAGTTGTGTTGATGCGTAAATGCCCGTGAAAGACAAGCAAATGGACTTTGCTTTGAAATAGCTTCAGATCTTGTCTGCAAAATCATCCAGCAGCACAGCAAACAGAAACATGCATGATCAGCTCTGGTAGGCCAATAAGACAACAGCTAGTAAGAATTGAAGTTTTGTCAGTGTCCTATGAGAAACAGCCAAACAATATATTAAAATCCAGTTTCCAGAGAAACACCAATGCATGAGAACATGTCGCATCAGAGGAAAGTGGTATCTTTACACAAAAGAAGGAATCAGCAGAACCAACTAGAAAGCAGCAGCTGCGCAGGTAGGCAAGAGGGATAAAGCAAAAAAAAAGTCAAGGAAGCAGCCTCTTTTCCTAGTTGACAGTGCCAGTGATCATTCCTAGCATGATTTGGCCAGACAAGTCATCTCACTACCATTGAAATCCATAAAGCGACTACATAGTTCTCATTGTTTCCAATGGACGAACAAGCACAAAACATCTACAGTATATGACAACTACAGGAAAATTCATCTTGGAATCATCTTAAAGCACCTTATGCCTTTTTTAATATCCTCTGTCACCAGGATAACACCAGAAATTAATTATGTACTTCCAAAATGGTAACAATTGATGTATTACGATCATATGAAAGTCCAACAGCTCAAAAAAGGTAAATTACGCCATAATTTTAAAATAGCGACAGGCTCTTGGATATGAACAACAGAATAGCTAACAGTAGTCACCATAAAGTCGAATAAGCCATGCTGGTCTCTTGCACTTATGTCTGGCAAAACCATTTTAAAATTGTTATATAACATATTTTTTGCACAAATTTGACTTCAAGACGTATACAAGCGAAGGTGAAGACGTAAGCCTGTATTGGTGTTGGAGCCTTGTAATATTTTCTTTTTGTATTATATCTCAAAGACATAAGACACCTGACTTCTACAACCCAAATGATAAGAAACGATGTATAACATGCTAGTGTAAGAGCAATAGCTTCAAATTGATGAGTTATGCCTTACCCGTATTTCAAAATTGTGACTGGCGGCCATCTTGGATTTGAGGATCAAAATGGCTACCAATTGTCTCCAAAGCACCAAGTATGTGTTATTTACCTTTAATTAAGCCATTTTGGTCTCTTACACTTGTTTCAAGCTCTTCAGGATTTTATAAAACATTTTGTACTTATGAGACTACATGGCACATGTAAGTCTATTTGACAACTTAAGCCTACATGCATATTGATTTTGGAGGCTAAAATAGTTTGAACTCACATTTTATGAAACAAATAATGTATTCTGCACCAGAAAATAATATAAAACGACGTATTACTCATTTACAAAGATGTAATACATATAGTTTCAAAATTATGCCCAATTTCAAAATGGTTTTTGACGGCCATCTTGGATTTGAGGAATAAAACGGCCAACAATGGCCGTCATAATGGTAAAAATGAGTTTTTTTGTTCATAATAGAGTCCAACAGCGATGGTATATAAGAAAAAATTGCATTGAGATATATTTGAATATGGGTTATCAATATCCATGGTTTTGCAGCGTTCACACATATCTTGGTAGGCACTAAAAACACCCTCTTTGTCCCTTCAAATCACCTACTATCACCAAAACAATATCAAAAATGACTTTTGCACCCCCAAAATAGTAGGAATCGATATATATATCAAGTATATATAGACCAAACGCGGCCATCTTGGATTTGAGGTACAAAATGGCCACCAATTGCTTCCAAATGATCAAAAATGGGTTCCTTGTCCCTAATTTAGTCAGGTTTGACAATCTTTACATGTTTCTATGCCACAAATTAATGGAAATATAAAATATAATATATTTTGGCACCTAATTTGCATAATTTCACTCGAAGCTTGCAGACTTTATAGAAGATTCCCACGCGTTGTTTCAGTAAAAAATACGTCGTGTGTTTTTTTAATCGATGTTAATATTGAGAGAAAAGTTATCGGAATTGGACAAATACGTGTATTTATGTTTTTTGCAAAATGATTACAGAAATTCACGACAAAAAGATTGTTTCAAAAAGATGTTGTTCAGCCTGTGTATACTGTATTTTTTTAATAATTTTACTGCAATCACATGTCACACTACACTATGTAATCATCGTGCTGCTACCTGTGCTCTGTATTGTTAGACTGGATGCAGTTAAATTCTCAGGTGTGTTGAAGTACATGTAATCACTCAAAAATATTAGTTGACTTCATATTTCATATTGGTAAACATAACAAAAATGTAAGTGTAGAGTTTTACAAACAATGTATCTTAGAGGCTGGCTAGGTGCTAATGTAGCTGTGCGGTGCTCAAGAAATTATTTCAAAATTACGTAAGTCCTTGCACATCATTGTAGAATTATAAAGGTTTTTATATTCAAGCATATCTTTAATTGCAGAGGTTTAATTTAAAAGAAGTCTGCTTATTGTAATTAATCGCATCATGTCCAGTAACAAGTTAACAGAACATTAAAAAAGATATTTCAGCTCGCACTCAGCAAGACCCTTATTCTTTTTTAATGTTAAGACCTAAAGCTTGCTAGGTTACTATCTCACAATAAGTTACTGTATCAAACACCCCCCTTTTCCATCAAAAACATGTTCTTGTGCATTTCAGCAAATAATAACATTTAAATAATGGTAATAATAAATACATTTGTCCAAATTCATTATTTAATCTGTGAAAATATAATTTTTTGTGTTATTTATGAATATCATTTATGTAGCCAAATGTTCACAAGCACAGCGAAGCTCTGTTTTTGCTCCAAATTAAGTAAGATAAGTCCAAATGACTGAAAATTGTCATTTATTAATGACAAAAACTAATAAGATACAAAGTTACAAAACTGGGGAGATAATCAAACACCCCCAAACTATATAAGTGCCATAATATAAAAATAATAAAGTATGTTAATGAGTGTAACCAGAATTAATTAAGAAAAATATGAGAAATCACAACAGCTATAGGAGCAAAAAGTTTGCGCAAATGAAAATAAAAGGCCATATGATGTGAGAGAAGCTTACATCCCCGCTTTACAAATAAGAGTTACCTGTAGATCCAGTGTCACTTTTCTTTTCTGATCCACTAGCAAACCCTTTCTCTTTCAGTTTTGTTTGTGCAGTTTTTTTAAACCACACATATCAGTGCATGACAATTCCTACACATGGCATAAATACCTTTGAAATCACACCAAGAAGTTTAATTTACAATTGCAACTACTGGATAGAAAAACACTTTCAGGGGCAGGGCCCTGTGTCATCCACTTATTTCAATATCAATTTTTTTCCACGCCTAGTCAAGCTGTAAGATGGCAATTATTTTACCCCTATTTGATTCGGTAGGCGTGACAGACATTTAAGCCGGTTAGGTTTAAAGTACATCAGTGAGACTCCCCAAGGAGGTAGACGGATCCAAATGGATCGATCTAGGCATGGGAACCCGGTATAATATTTGTTGCAACAAACACAAATTATCGAGCATATAGATCTAATACATGTATGTAAAAGGGAGCCCACTACCATTCCACTGCCCAGGTTTGTATAGAAAAGCTTTGAATAAAAGGAACCCTTCTTCTCTCTTAACTGGACTGCACTTTGTCACCCAAATCACTATGGTTTTTCTTTTATTGATACTATTTACATACTTCATTAATACAATTTATGTATTCCACTACTGATATTATTATTATACATGTATTAATATATCTTATAGGAAAGTTACAAGAAACAATTCCTAACAGTCCTAATTGTGTTCAGCTTGTTTTCTAAAAAGCTAGCCTACTTATTCTGACTCATTAGAAATATTCCCTGAAATGCATTCTCAATACAGTTGGGCTTAGCTTATACTTTTTTATATAAGAGTACTCCCAAGGGAATGGGGTGGCTTACTAAGCTGATTAACAGGCCATGTATATTCTTTTCAAGCTGCCAAGCTTATCAGGCCCAAATCATTTATGTTATACACAACTCTTGAAGTTAAATATTCACTGATGGGTGTCGCTTAAAATCCTTTGTTTGCTTATTCCGCAGTGTGCATCCTTAATTTATTTTGTGTCAATTCAATGCTATTATCAACTAATTGATAATGAGATGTTTATCACAGTAAGAACAGTTAATGTAGCCATGTTACTATATATAGCGATTTCATATATTAAAATCCTAAAGCATTTACAAATAATAATAATAATAATAATAATAATAATGATAATAATAATAATAATAATAAACGTTTAACTTTCTTTATAATCGTTTTATTATTCATCCTTTATTAAACTTTATTATATGTGCATGCTGTTATTTTTCCATAGGTCAATGTGAGGGAGATAAAAGAACGCAACACCGGCCATGTGCTTTTACTACTCTAAATTAGTCTTTATTTACTACAGAGTACCATGCCACAAGGGGCACTCCACCAAGACATAACACCCTCTTTTCTTTACAAAAAGTAAAATAAAATAAAACAAAGTAAACAAAAACTACTTAACCCCATAACATGCTCATCAGTATTATAGTCTTTAACACACGTCATCTTCTCAACGTTCTCTTATATTACTTTAACTTGTTAAGCATGTAATTTTTTTAAACTTGAACTTTAACTTGTAAAGTTTTCACTTTCTTCTCATGTCAAAATACCAACAAACTTATTAATCACTGTATTACTAATACTACAATCAATTTGATCCATGAGGCTTCAAAAATTATACTAGTATGCAGAGCTTAACTTACTCATACAGTCAAACACAATAGCACTGTTCTTTAGAACTGCTTAATTAAACCATCTATTCACTAATTAACGGAGCAGACTTGATTACATTCTGATCTCCTCAGGCCTACAAAATAAGCTGAGAGGTGCGGATATAGATATATAAATTGCTACAAATTAGATCATTCCCCTGTGTGAATATAAAACTACAATACATTAATCAGACCAGAGGGTCAGGTACCTGGAAGTTCAAAAATAGTCTTCTTGGCGAAGAGGATTATGTAAAAGTAGTACATGTTTGCAACCTGTTTCATCATATATATTACATAAAGGATTTTTTCTATTGAAACATAACCTGTGGTGTAAAAATGAGTAATATGGTAAATACTTGTGGTGTGGCACAAGTAAATGGGGAAGAAATTATGTTTTTAAATCCTAGAGAAGAGAGGGAGGGTGGTGTATTACGGTACCGTATTTTTCTCACAGAAGCCATCACTGCTTTCACTCTACAGTACAAAAGACTTTTAACTAGGCCAACTTGTTTCAGCTTATTTATTCACTTTATGCAAGTTTTCCCCTAGACCAGCATTTGTTGATCTAAATAATTGTATTGGTTGATGGCGCGACAAGACTTCAACATGGATGCAGAATCATTATTGACATTAACAGCAACTTATTCATCCTAGTGTAAGCTGACCTTGCAAGGAATTCAGTTTATTGGAATGTATTTCTGAATAACAAGTTAAGAAAATTCACTAGTTCACTAAAGACACAAAACAACTGTCACTTTTACTTCAAACACCTTTTGTTAATTATTATTTTGATCAATTTAGTTTTAGTATTGATAAACAAAGTATCACGTTTTCAATAATTGATTTTTGAATTACAATCCATGTCTGCAAGGTTGTGTCAATGAGCAAAATACTACCTTAAGTCAACGTTATATTATGGCTGGATCAACGTTGATTTTACGTTGAATTTAGGTAGATCAAGGGCAATTTAACGCATCAACCTGTTTTTAACGTCGATCCAACACAACTATGCCTGCTGGGTCTCTATAGACCTTTTTCATCTTTTGCGGAAATACGAAGTGCGCATGACAGGAACCGCGCGCCACAGGGGTCATGGTGGTCCACTGCTGTTTCCAGCATGGCAATGCTAGGTGTAAATGATGTACAAGGTGCGCATATAAAAAGGCCGTATGAAGCGTGCATTGCTTTCTGCCAAACTAAAAAGGTGGCTGAAGCACAGAAATGCGTAAACTGTAGGCAAGAAACAGCTATTTGGACGGAGAATCAAGCAATTAAATGTTTTCTTTCTCAATTTAAACACGATGCGCTGTACAACTAGACTTCACTTAAGCGTCCGAGCCTTGGCTGCACTTTCAATAGTGATGACGAA
>NW_019774276.1:0-13188 GCF_001039355.2 Lingula anatina
ATGTTCAAATCTATAAATGTAAAATGCTTTTATATAATTAAATCAACGCATGTACCACATTTCAGTAGGTATTCTGTACATATTGATGTTGTATATAAAGCTTGCTACTGCATGCCTTTAGAGCCGCCGTTATAATATGGGTACCTTGGTACGGACTGGCATCGTTTCAGAAGACTGCGGAAGGAGGAGCGTATTCGGGTCCACACCAACTTCTTCGTGGCACTCCTGCTGTGTAGCACCGTGAACATATTGGTACAGATGCTCCTTACCCACGATTACCTGAGCAAGGAGAATAACTCTAATACTCGAATGGAGGAAAATTCGGTAGGTATTCTTTTTGATAATGTAGTATAGAATTGTTATTTTCATACATAATTGAATATGTTTAGATATATTTGATTTTGAAAATTGAAATTATGAGGTCTGTGTTAGAAAGCCAAACGTATACGTGAACGAAAATGAGAATCGCGATGCAATGACAACTGAGTTTTATTTGATATTATATGAGTTTGAGAGGAAGGACAGGTGTCAAATACCCTACCAGAACTCTAAGCTTCTCAACACACACACACACACACTGAGAAAGAGAGAGAGAGAGAGAGAGAGAAACGTATACAATGATTTTGTCAGTTCACTGTCACGTATCAAATATCTGTTTATATTTTAGGTCGGCTGTCGCATTCTTTGGGCCGCGCAACTCTACTTCTCCAGCACCACTTTTGCCTGGATGTTCTGTGAAGGCTACTACCTCCACACGCTGATATCACACGCCCTGTCGCCGCATATCAACGTGCAGTGGCTTTACATAGGAGGCTGGGGTAAGATCCCTTTTTCTGCTCTCGTGAACTGGCATTGTGGCAAGGAATGACGTTATACGGTACTTATAGCTTTGTCAAAGCTTTGAGCGTTCGTGAAATGGTAATCGTGATTATCAAAAGAATAAATGGAGAACGAGTTAATTCCCACTATGACGTTGACACACACACTGGCACACACACACACACACACATGTATAATCAGCCATATGGTTAAAAGCGTGTTTCAGTACGATGGCAACATACAGTATATGTAAGAGTATCTGGGCTTCGTAAATCTAATGGTCTGCTTTCGACCGCTGGCTCTAGTATTCCGTTGCCATACAGGAGAATAATGCATTCTATTGTCCAATATGTACGCAGTAACTTTGGTATGTGGCAGAATTTATTGTATCTTCCAGTTGTTCCTGTGCTACCGACTCTTGCCTACTCCATAGTGCGTATCCTTATGAACAATGAACAGTAAGTAGATCTACCGGCCCCAGTAAAGAAACGAGGAATTATCTACATAGACTGGCCAATTTTTCTCCCTTTTTATATTTTCTATTATTATTCTAATCAATTTGTTTATGCGCTTTAGTTGAAGAGGTGAACGTCGCCAATACTACATAAAACTGATCTACATATGATCTACACATCGCTCTCTGTCTGTTTTTTGTCTGTTTTAAAAAAAAATTTAATCGACTCTTTTGTTCAGTTTTCTTCTCTGTTTGTGTTTCACTAGGTGCTGGGCTCTAAGCTATGGCATGACAAACTGGATTACCGATGCCCCAAACTTATTCTGCATAGTGGTAATTTATCAAAGTTTTAGCTGAGGGGAATAAGCTTTATAGCTTTTACGCTTGGTGTCAGATCCACGTTTGCCTAAAGGGTAAAACACACACACAAATACACACTCACATACACACGTGTGCGCGCGTGCACACACGCACACACACACATTCAGGTTCATGTGTGCATTTTAATAATGAATGAGTGAACAGATATCTATTTATAAAAAGCTAGGAGACAAAGGTCAGTTCCTGACTTTATTATTAAAACTTTCAATTGCAAAAGAACCAAAAAAATAGAATAATTCATTAAACGCGTATAAACGTAAGTGAACTCACGAGGACATCATAATTACATGTATCTCATTTAATTTCTTATTTTGCTGTTTATAAAAATTTTCTTGTATTTCTAGGCAAACATATATTTCCTAGTCAGTATAGCGAGGTCAATAAAGCGACTGCGTGAACATCCACAAGAAGAATCAGCAAGATCAAAGTAAGATGATAGAATCCCATCTTCACGTGATATGTCACGTGGTAGCCAGGTGTCGAGGTTTTGTCGTCCCAAGTTGTGCTTTCTGGGTCAATGTTAAACGAAAAATATTTGTGCGGGTGTACTTTCTTTGCACCAGGTCAATAGAAATAAAAATGTTATAGATTAACATGGCTGTATATATTTTCTACATGTATGTCATGCTTTTTACTGCCTTTCGGTTATATTGACCTCATATGCTATTGTTCTTAGTGGCTAATTGTTTCTATTCATCTTTTCTTACTCTCTGTTTGGCTTTCTCAACTGGGTAAGACCTTTTTTTCAAGAAATGTGGGTATCACTGTTGTTGCTTCATTTTATGGCAATGTGATAAGTTGTACAGTTGATGTATACATTGTTTTTGGGACACGGTCAGTGTTTTAGACATGGGTTCCTTTGATGGTTTGTCGACGTATAGCCTAGGCGTTTTACACACGTCTTGATTACACTAGTACATTGTCCATGTTTGCTGTACAAAAATGATTAAGCACAAATATGTTATTATGACTATATCCTAAGAAATTGGCTATGCTTGTATAATAATCATATATTTATGTTATCCGTCGACAATTGTCAATACCTCTAGCCTCAGCGTGTGTGTTTTGTGCACTGCGTATTTAAAACCGCCATTCCCCTTTTTAACTCCATCCTCCTATCCACCCATCCGTCTCGGGATGTACAGCCTAAAGACAGCAAATAAAACAAACAAATGAACGTCTTGATGTATAAAGTTTTTTCCTCTGCTCTCGGTACGCTTTTTATCTATTTCTAAATTACGACCCCCAATCCCTTGCAGAAATGGGCTAGACTAAAGCTGGAACTATTTTATAACCCCAATATTTGGTAAAACTTTGTGGAAATTGCAATTGTCGTCATAAGAGGTTGAAAATAGATTTAAAATGGATTTACTGTATGTAGAGCGCAAGAAATCAAAAGACCCTATGAGAGGCTGTGTACCAAACTTTTCTTAGACTTCGCCCCTGTTTTAATTCCCTAACAAAATGAAAAGTGTAAATAAGCACTTAACTCTAAGAATTATTTTTTTAGATAATTATATTACATTCTTGCATTATATTTTTTATAATTTTGGCTTGAAACTGTAGACTGACTTATAAAAGCAATGTAAACGATTTCACAGTAAAACTGTTGATTCAGTCTATTACATGTACTTGCTCGATTGGCCTGCAGTTTAGTAGACAATTTTTTATCGAAACGGTAAGACAAATTCTCCGGCTTAAGCTTTTTTGTGAAACCGATGTGACAGACATGGTAGTCCTAGGAATTGAAGTTTGGGGTCTAACATTGTATTTATTGGGGTTACTACATGTATATGGGACGAATGCCACCTGCACATAGTAATAGGGAGCGGACTACGGCTTCTTGCGGACTACCATTCCTGTCACACCGGTTCCTGTGTAGAAGAGGTCACATCAGTCCCCACGCTCATGTAAACACTGTAATTTCAGGCGTATATGCAGAGCAGTAGTCATACTGTTCCTACTGTTTGGCCTACAGTGGATCATACAGATCGCCAGATTACCGAAAGGAACCCGTGGCGAAGCGGAATATAACGTATTCGCCACCACTGTCCGAAACTCGCAGGTTGGTTTGTGTGTTTTTAAGGGGAAAATTGTGGCGTTTTAAAGCGAATGAACGACATAAGGAAATGGAGATCTTTATGATGTGCAAAAATGCAAACGGTGGCCTTTTCTTCGAATAATGTATTCTCAAAAAAGGTGTACTTAGCTTGTGAAGTGGGCGTTTAAAGTTTTGTAATACTACCGATTTAGTATTCGCTTTGTCTTCATGTTCACTAATATATTGCAAACCTGGATACAAAATGAAACCATGTATGTAATTTATTTATCTTTTCATTATTGAACCCAATTTATTTAGTTACGATTCTGGTATCGAACTTACTAACCATTTTTTTAATTTTGAGAAACTCGACAAATTTTAGAAATCTTAGTTTCATACCCCTCGGGGCGATCGTAGTTTAACAAACAAGATGGCCATTAAATGCCCGCTTCTTTATTTTTATTTCCCCTAACTTTTCCATCTTATATTTCAGGGCTTTCTCGTAGCTGTGATATTCTGCTTCTGTAACAGTGAAGTCCAGGCATCGGTTCGGGACTCCCAGTTCTGGAGAACTCTACGACGTCTGAGTCGCGAATCACGCCACAGCGTTCTGACTCAGATGTCAAATCTTTCCGGCAGGTCCAGCACCACCGCCAGAGGGCAGTCCGTAAATTCCGAGACAGCACGAGACAATTCGTTACAATCCGAAGGACTCAAAGTAACCACGTACCGCCCTAGTCAAGATTCAAGCAAAAACCTCATTGGAAGCCGTAAAAAAGATTCTTCACACCTTTTATCTCCTGAAGGTACTAGCAAAAGCGAATCACAGCATTTTAAAACTGAAAAAGACAGCGCCGCACAATCCAGTAGACTGTTGCAAACACGACAGGGACTATATTCACCCGGGTCTCCAAGTCACCAAGACAACTCTAAAAAACTTTCATCAGAAAACTCTAAAAAGGGTTATGTCGTGGTGGCAGCTACAGACTCTTACCCCGAAGAAATTAATGAGTATATTAGTCAAATATAAGGTGATATTATATTAAAAATTGTATTTTACTTTTTTTTTTTTTTTTTTTGCTGAGTTGAAACGATATGAAACTAGGAAAGCACTCAAAGGGCGCAGACTTCCGCCAAGGACTTATAAATTGTGGTAGTTGAGAGCACATTCATAGCACAACTTGTCAATGTCTATGGCTAAACATCTTTTTTAAACTTTCTATGATTCATATTCACAATGAAACTATTGTTCTAGGTAGATTGATCCAACTCCAGGGGTACTCTGGCTGATTGCTATCAGATAAACACCCACCTACAGTACTTGCATTGAGTAGAATACAGAAAATATGGTGATTGTAACAACCCATTTCCATAGATTAGATCGACCTACTTTAGATCGACCTAACTCCCTGGGGTTCACGCTAAATAGCTGTCAGCCGGGCGGACACGAAAGTTAATTACCCCCTTAAAGCTTGTAGTAGGCGGGACGGNATAGATTAGATCGACCTACTTTAGATCGACCTAACTCCCTGGGGGTTCACGCTAAAGCTGTCAGCCGGGCGGACAGGAAAGTTAATTACCCCCTTAAAGCTTGTAGTAGGCGGGACGGACATTTAAGTCGGATTATCTGAAAGTAATCTAGCGAGACTCCCCGCGGGGATAGATCGATCTAAAATCTATGGGAATAGAGCCTTTGTCTGCTTGTTGGTGGAGAAGGTTCCTTAAAAGGCTCTTTATAACTTTTGATCATTTTCAGGAGAGACAGCTGTTATTCTGAAAAGAAGGAAATGATTGCAATTTCAACTGAATCTTGGTATCCTTATATCTTCTAAAAAGTTTATTGCTTTTTTCTTGCCAAAGGTCTGTCCCCTTTATTAAAATTAATACAGTTTATATATTTTAATTAAGGCATAATCTAATAAATTAAATGATCATCATTCACAAACCTTGATTAATTTAATACAAAAATGTCCCTTCTACTTTCATGCAGTTTTTCTTAAACTTTGTATGCTTACGGGTACTGCCAAGGTTAGCCAAAAAAATCTTATATTTACTGCTTTATACATTTTTTGGAAAATAGATCTTCATTGCTTATTGATTAAATTCCTTAGCATTTACACAAATGTGATGCTATTGATGATGTAATAAATGCAATTTTGGGTAAAAAAAAGGCAAAATTGGTTTCTCAAATTTCTCCTTCACCTGAGCACCCAGGAACACCATGTCAATGCCAACTTAATGATACCATTGAGTATTTCAAAACCCTAGCACCAATTTATTCATAAAAGCCTTTGTTCTGGTCTTATTGTTTGTAAAGCAAAATAGAGCCTTTGTTCAATGATACATAATTGTTATTAACTCCATGACAAAAGCACTTTAAACCAAAATGATGGCACAGGATTGAAGCCCATTCACTTGTCATTACCTATGCCAATTTTTGTGATAAAATTTTGTTCAAGGATGAATGCCCCATACTGATTGCCATCTCACCTAAGCAACAAGAAATATAAACACCGATATTTTATGTTTTATATTGTTGGGGGATTATTGAAAAAATAGATGGATGCAGGAAAAACCTAGTTTTTGTTATCTGAATGATCAGTACCCTTAAGAACTTGTTATATAGAGATGTCAGGATGCAGAGTAGTTGCTTATTAGACATAACTGTCCGTTATTATAGTGTAAAAATCAGCAGTGTGATAGCTTTACTAGGACTGTCTCCTTATTACGTCCAATTAGAGAATTGCCTTCAATCTGCAACATTAACCCACTTTGATAATTTAATAATGCCATGATGAAACAGATTAGGCTGTCTGTCGTAATAGCTTGTGTATGTGATCAAGTCACAATATACCATGCTACACAAAAAAGCTTATTTTGTTGTGGAATGGAACAAGATCACATTTGGTAACATGTGCAGGAAGGCAAGAAAATGAACAATTGGAAGCCTTATCTAAGCAACCATATTGCAAGAGAGATGAAGTTCTTACAAGTCCATAGCTGACAGAAGTGACATCAATCTTGTGTAGAATAAAGTATTTTTTCCATAAGTATCCTGTTTTTGGACCAAGAAATACTTACTAGATATGAACCTTTTTAAAGCCAAATTCTAATCTCAGCAGAATACTAGTATTTTTTGTGGTCTTGAAGCAAAATGTGATGCAGCAGTCAAGACCAAACATTGATGAAACGCTGTAATAGTTCCAATTAATAGAATATTGGTTGTGGGGTTTATTTTACCTGTGACCTGGTGGTGGTAAGCCCATTGTGCCATTTGATTCTAATTTGCCCAGTAGATTGACTGGCCCTTGTTTTGCCACCATTTGATTTAATTCTGGCAAGACATGTTGGTTTCTATTGACTATATGTCAACTGACCCTACCCTGAATTTCAAGGGACATTGGAAAGTCATGATGACTGGTCCAGATAGCAGATATAAATCTATGTGGTACGTCATATTTGACTTATCATGTACCAGTAGGCATCAATCAACAAATTGTAATTGATTGAATTACACATAATTATTATATCCTTGACAGAATGCAAACGCCAGATCAATGCCATTAACACTACCTAAAAGTCTACAAGAAACTTATTTTAATGAGCTTACAAATAGACATCTCAATAAAATAACATATGGGTAAGGCCACACTTTTTAAATTTTATGGATGACATCCTGCGCGCGCACCGATTTTCGTCCGTTCTCCAAAAAAAAAAAAAAAAAAATCCCCCCCCCAAACCGCTCCCCCCCCCCCAATGCNTTAAAACAAACGTGATACCCATAACCCTACTATACCAAACGCATATTTGTCGATAGAATTATAACAAAACTTTACATCGGACGTGATTCTCTAGCATAGCGAGCAGTACAGAAAATAACACGATATATATACACCCAAACCCAATATAGAGGTGCATTTCACAGTGTCAAAAAATAAAATTGAATGAATTCAAAGTTGTATTCAATTCTTTAAAACATGCATGTGTATTGAAAAAAACCCACGACTGCCTCAATTTAAATTCAAATTTTAATTTGTACCACGTCTTTTACATTTTGCAAAGAGCCCTAAATATAACGTGTGTGCCAAAAACGTACGGTAATATAACACGGTTGTGTTATACAAATTGTCTCTGTCTTTAAATCACATTCACAATCACGGAAGAGAAACCACAATTAGAAACAAAAGTCCCGGTAAAGCAATAAATTTAGTTAATTGAAGTTACACCCCTCTTAGATGTCAGAAACAGGAAACCGGTGACGACTCTAAAATCGCAGAAATTCCTTGGGCCTCATTTAAGTCATTTCGCTTCTTTGATATCTTCCACCCAAAACACGATTCCAGGGACGATCTGGAGCTAGACAGCTGGGTCGCAGAGGAAACAGACAATTTGCCATGGTTCAAGAGAAACCTAGATGCAACGGCTGTGGTATGTCGCATTTACGTAAATTTTGCCCCGCTTCTCAATTAACGTGTAGAAATTGCGGTAGAATTGGTCATTTAGCTAGGGTCTGCCGTTCTGGTAGGCACCAATGACGGTTAAAAGCACGAAAAAACGAAAAGGCTGTCAGTACACTGTCAAATTCTGTTAAGCAAAATTCTATTTTTATTTCGGCACGAAACTGTACAATAGATACATTGGTTGATACGGGTGCTTCTGTTTCATGTATATCAAAAGACGTTTTGCATAAAATGGGTATCTCACTATCTCAGTTAGCTCCGCCTTCTCATTTGAAAACGATTATTGGCGTAGGTGGTGTATCCCAAAACATTTTAGGTGTGTTACGTCTCCAATTTTACATTGGCAAAGCAAAATTTACTCACAATTTTCAAGTTATACCAAAACTCACTCGTCCTGCTATTTTGGGCCTTGATTTCCTCCATAATCATGGAGCCACTCTCAATTTGTCCACCCAGGAATTGATCTTGCGTAACCCCGACATTACAGTCCCCTTTACCGTCTCTGACCAATTGGGCCTCGCACGCAATACATCCACTGTCACCATTGCGCCCCCCACAGAACAATTAGTACGTGTGCATGTCTCTCGCGTTCACCTACAACCCCAGGGTCCGGTTGCACCAACAGGGCGTAAATTTACTCGGCTACGACTGTCGTAAACCGCAACGCCTGGCGTCCGTGCGCCAGGTTTACTCTCCCTGCTTACGCCCGTTGCACCAAGACAAAAACTGATCGTCGTAACTACGCCCGAGTAACGCTCCGTTGCGCCACTGGCCAACAATACGTGGATGGTATAATTGGGCAAATGAGGAGTTCTCAGCTGCAGTCATAATGGAATGATGACATAAATAAACAGAAAAGGAGCATTTCAGTGACGGAGAAATTCATAAGCTACATTATTCCATTTTGATTTAGAAATAAGAACGTTAAAATACGTTAACTTTGCTGTTGCCTTGGATATATAGCAATAAAATCGTAAATATATTCCGAATCAAAATATTATTATAGTATGCTATGTATGCTATTATAGTATGCTGTTGTAAATGAGAAAAACGCGTTGGAGGCAGTACGTATTTCTATTAATGGATTTGAAAACTTTCACATTTGTTATTGGAACATTTGAGTCTGATAATAATCCAAAAAAGCCAGCATTGCTTTCTTTTTATAGTTTTACAACAGTGCCGACAATTTTATGACCTTTTTTATATATGGGTACACCGTGAGGTATCATTTAATCCAATCGATCTTACATCTTGGAGATTGAGAAATACAAGAGACCTAATACATATTATATGAGCCTTAAAATGTTGATACTTTAAGCTTTCGTCTCTATGTTTATATATAGTAAAATATGAATGATATAAAATGTGAATAAAAAATGACTATGGTTAGTTATGGTTTGTCAAAAATTGTGAAAAGAATTAAAGAAACCGTACTGCTGAGAGCCAAGGTGTGTCAACATGAGTGGTAAGATTTAATTTGAACAAATGCATGTACATGTACATGGCTACACACATAATGTATTTAATAATCAAACACACACACACACACACACACACACACACACATATAAGTGTATAAAATTAGTTTTTTAAAAACCAAGCTATACAGACGGAAGATTTGTGTAAGAAACAAACAAAAAACAACCCACATAATCTACGTTAACTACGATAATTGTCATCAAACTCTCTCTGTGCCAGCCTAGCCATAGTGGAAAACGAGCTACGACCGACTTACTCCACCTAGCTAGCAGGCGTAAATTTACGACAAAAATAAGACCGACGTAAACACTACTCCAGTTTGGTGCAACTGGCTTTTCTCAGGCGTAGCATTTTGCGCCCGGTTTACGCCGGCGCAACTGCTACGCCTCACTTACGACCGGTTGGTGCAACCGGGCCCAGGTGTCAACTCTTGTCTTACTAGAACCGACCAACAATGTTTCCACGTTACTAGGCGCGTCTTCAGTGAATGTTTTGTCAACACGATATTGCTTTTACCGTGTGGCAAATGTGACTCCTAATACTATCACCATACGTCGCAATAGTATTTTGGCCAAAGCGTCCCGTATTGACTCATCTATGGTAAATCAAATTGATTTCACTTCCAGCCCCGCCCCTCCAATCCCTCCTACTTCCCCTCAAAACAAGCAAGCGGCTCTCTCTCTCGGCATTCCCTTTGATCTTACTCATCTTTCTCAAAACCAGCAGAATCGACTTTTATGTCTTATTGGTAGCAACAAAGACATTTTTGCCTCAGATTTATCTGAAATTGGTCAAAACATAGTATTGAAACAGACGGGCATCCTCCGATTGCGCAACGATTTTAAACTGCCAGTCCTCAAGCCAAAGCAGAGATTGATTGTCAGATAGATAAGATGCTACGGCACGATATCATAGAACCATCTACTTCACCTTGGAGTAGCCCCGTGGTACTAGTGAAAAAGAAACAGGGTGATTTTCGATTTGCTATTGATTATCGGAAATTGAACGTCGTTACCAAAACAATTAGTTTCCCCCTCCCTCGTTTAGAGGACATTTTTGACTCTGTTGCCGACTCCAAAGCTACCTACTTTTCCCTTATGGCTATCAATACAGCCTTTTGGACGGTAGGTTTGTCTGACGATTCAAAGGAAAAATCAGCTTTTGTTACGCATAGTGGTCAATATCAGTTCAAACGTATGGCGTTTGGTTTGAAATATGCTCCTTCTTCGTATCAATACCTTTTGAGCAACTTATTTCGGCACCTAAATTGGAAATCAGTCATCATTTACATCAATGACATCCTTTCATACTCAAAAACATTCCAGGAACACCTTTTGCACCTCCAAGAAGTCTTCCATATTCTTCGTCAGGCGAATCTCAAATTAAAATCATCCAAATTCACGTTTGCCATGCCTTAAGTACTTTATCTCGGTATTATGTTTCAAAACAAGGAATTGAAGTTGACCTCTTCAAAACAGAAGCTGTGAAAACTTTCCCACAACCCAAAATGTTAAGCAAGTGCGTAGTTTTCTTGGTCTCTGTAATTGGTACAGAAGATTTATCAAAGGCTTCAGCACTATTGCAAAACCTCTCAATGCATTGCTGCAAAAAGATGTGAAATTTCAATGGTCAGAGGAGTGTGAAACAGCATTTACCACACTCAAGCATAGGCTTATTAACCCGACTATTCTGAAGTTTCCCGACATGTCCAAACCTTTCATCCTAACGACTGATGCGTCAGGTCACGCACTTGGTTACATATAAGGGCAATTAGATGATTCAGGTAGGGAAACGGTCATATGCTATGGTGGTCGCTCATTAACTCCAGCTGAGATACTGTACCCAATTACGCAACTTGAATGCTTAGCTGTGCTTGAAGGAGTGAGAACGTATCAAACGTATGTACTGAATCAGCCATTCGTTATTTACACAGATCATCAGGCTTTGAAATGGCTGAAACAAGTTAAGCATACTACCCCTCGTTTGATTAGATGGGCCTTAGATTTACAAGAGTATGATTACACAATTCATCATCGCCCTGGTGACAAAAATCCCGCTGACGCTTTGTCACGCCGAGATTATGGTGCCCCAGTCCCCAAAGTGACCTATGATGATTCCCCGTTGCTAGGGAAAGCCAAAGATGAAAACGAGGCGCCCGTGCGCACCATAGTTGAGCAACCTCCAATTTCGTCATCCCCTGTTCATATCCTTACTGAGATCATTAGTGAAGCACAACCTGATGTTTTCCATGGCCAGAAATGTGCAGCATTCACGCGATACGCGAGGGCGCAACAGTAGGGCTTCACGTGACTCAACTAACCAATCACAGCACAAGAATGGCATCGCACACAGACTCTGTGATAAGTGCTCAGCCCATTGTCAAGTAGTGTTAATTCATGGTAACAAGCGTCTGATAGGTGCAGAGAAGTTTATTATTATAATAATTGTTCTTATTGTTACATTATTAAATCTAACTCTGTATCCAAGTAGTAACTATACTGTACCAAGTCAGGTAGGGCCTACTGATGATGTGCAGAGGTCATATATTCCAGAATAAGCCATTACCACTGATTTATAACTTTTATTTTTGTTTAATATGTTATTCATGAAAGAGTTCATGAAAGATTATTTTAATTTGTTAAATCGTGATCCTATTCTTTTTATGTTCAAATAAGGCCACACTTTTTTATTTTTATGGATGACATCCTTTGGGGACCCCGCAATCGGTGCGAGAGGGCGAAAAAAAAAACAGTCCAAAAAAAAAATGCTGCTTAAGTAAAGGAATGCTGTCAGTACACAGCTGGAAACACAAATTTACCACAGAAACACGTATCAAACTAACAATATGTCTTTTTCCATGCTCTCAAAATATTAAAGCATTGTGAAAACTTCGTAGAAAGGTAAAAAAAAAGTCATGAATAGACGGGCCCGTAGCCAGGGGGTTCGAAAGAACCACCCCTTTTGCTGGGAAAAGGTCCACTCTGGGTAAAATTTGATCTATATACATTAAGTTTTTATGGAAAATGGTCCACATTTTTTCAAAAAAAAAGAACCCCCCCTTTTGAAATTGCTGGCTACGGGCCTGATAGACATGCTGCATATTACCCAATCTATTTAAGGTTATTTCATGCATTTTGTTGGTATAACAATCAATAAAACAAATATCAAACAAACAGCGTGTCTTTATTTGTACTCTCAGAATATTAAAGCATTATGAACACTTCACAGAAATGTTAAAAAATGATGCAAAGATATGCTTAATACTACCAATTCTATAAAAGGTCATTTCGGTCGATGCCATTTGGTCTACTTCGTCTCACATGAAGCAGCCAAACTGTCGGGTGGCCTGACCGACCTACAGCCCACCAAATTCGCTACAAAAAAAAAAAAAAAAAAAAAAAAAACCTGGTATGTGTTGCTTTGGACAGAATATCACTGAAATTTTCCGGGCGATAATTGCTGGCCGCTGCCAGCCTTTCGCATAATTGTAAAAAAGTGGATATCTCCATGACCAATATCAATGGCATAACAATCCAAAACGACGGCCCCGTTCT
>NW_019774278.1:0-13125 GCF_001039355.2 Lingula anatina
ATAAGTGTGCTTATTTTAAAACAGAATCCGAAAATTTTATTTTTGCTGTTGAGGCAATTTAAAGAGGTTCTTGAAGTAAAACACTATTATGTTGAGAAATGTTTCTGAGAAATTACCTTGAAAGTATCAAAATAATTGTGTAGTTGTATCTGGATATTATTTATCATCATGGTAACTGACAGATATGTCTTTCTGACAGGAGAAAAAAAGGTTTTTACAGTGCTGAGACAGAGCAGATCTCAAAGGAAGCCAAAAGTAAAGTGAAGACAGGAAAGAATGTGCTCAATACTAAGATAGTCACAAACCCAAGGAGGTCAAGATCTCTTACTGTGAGTGGTTTGTGATTCACTAAGCAGAATGATATCTACAGTTAAAGCCAACTTATCAATGGATATAGATTCGTGGATTATTTCTTTCGTTTTATAAAATAATGTGATATGTTGACATGTTTTGCCACATTTTATTCAGCCTGTTAGGTCAGTCACAATTCCACAGTCTGCATTCTTTATATAAACAACACAGACTTCTTCCAAACATGCCAGACCCATTCATACACTTGTCAGCTGTCACTACAACACAGTTTTCTGTTGCATCTAACAGACTGCTACTATCACAACTAACACAATTCTCTGTCTCACCTAGCACACTGCCTGTTACTATCACAACTAACACAGTTCTCTGTCTCACCTAAGACACTTGTTTGTTACTATCATGACTAACACAATTCTCTGTCTCACCTAACACACTTTCTGTTACTATCACAACTAACACAGTTCTCTGTCTCACCTAACACACTTTCTGTTACTATCACAACTAACACAATTCTCTGTCTCACCTAACACACTTTCTGTTACTCTCATAACTAACACAATTCTCTGTCTCACCTAACACACTTTCTGTTACTATCACAACTAACACAATTCTCTGTCTCACCTAACACACTGTCTGTTATACAATAGAGAGAGGATATAGAACAACACAATCAGGAACCAACCAAGCCCTTCGTGTGGAACTCATACCACAGAGTGTATAATTATCTTGGTGACCAACATGTAGTAAGTGCCTCTGCCGTGGCTGGAGTGAGAAAAGCTGTGTTGACACTGCTGTTTTGTTGAAATCACATTTTTATACTGGCATTTTGAGTGGTATCGCAGTTGAAGAACTATGTAGATTTGTGATTTCAGTTGCAGTTGATATTTGAATACCGTGCTTGCAATTTGCTGAATTTGCTGGAGTTGCAGTTGAAATGTCATAAGAGTTTGCAGTTTGCTGTAACAGTTATAATTGAAATACCATGCTTGTTATTTGCTGAATCATGAAGTTTAAAGTTGCATTTCAGATGTTAGGTAATTAGGCTTATTTTAACATGTTGCATTAAGCTGACATTTAAGAGTGAGACTGCGTCTTTTATCACTGATTCGTGTCTTTACAGTGTGCAGCTGAAATGAAATATCATGCTTTTTATTTGCTGAATTATGAAGTTTGAATGAAATACCTAGTATTTGTATTTGATTTGTTGAGAGTGATTCATTTGCTTGCAGCAGTCTTTTTGCAGTTATTAAGAGTTTTTGCATGCAGATTTGCTTGCTCAGTTTTAAAGCTTTGTTTCGTCTGTATATTTGCTAATATACTGTTCACTTTGGATGAAAGAATTCAAGTATGAAAATTTTTGTGTAGGTAAATTTGATATCACAGCCCTGCTTTAGTATAATTGTGACAATATTTGACTTCCCTAATATACAGTTTGTCAGATATATTAAATTTACTAGTAGTTAGTTTTGTTCCCACTTTTTACTCCTCGGCTGAGTTATTTTATTGTCTATTTTTCTTTCCTATTTTCCCTTTCAATTAAAATCATCAACTAAAAATTCATTCAGTTTAAAGTGAATAGTCTGTTTGAGACAATATCCATCAATCTTGCAGGGTACAGATTTCCCAACAGATGGCAGCACTGTGGGCAGTGATCCAGGAAGTGGGCACTCAAGGGGTGATGGGCGCCCTGATTGGGCCAAGGTACCAACTGGAGCACCTTTTATGAATAAGTAAGGCAGGCACCACCATGTTTGGGGTTGAAAATTGTAAAAATCAGGAGTCCCCCCCCCCCCCCCCCCCCCCCCACACACACACACACACACACACACGTTTTTTAGCATCCGCTCCCATCACTCTTTCAGCTTCTTCTCTTTAAAGTGAATCATTTAAAAGACCACAGATATTTCCTCCAGTTGAATTTGTAATATCAAATCCAGATGCCTGATAAAAAAAATAAAATACATAATTTTATAGTGTGATTTTATATGTTATTCTATGTATTTCCTCCTCAGCGCGGCGCACTTGGATGCCTCCCGGAGACCCCCACCTGTCCAGCCAGTCCCCAGAGTGAAGGCAGTCAGGACTGAGAGAGATACTCCATGTAAATCTCCATTTGTCTTTCTCTCTTGCCTTCCCTCTCTCCCTCCCTCTCTCACTCACTGTCTACCCCCCCCTCTCTCTCTCTTTCCATTCATTCATCCATCCTTCCCTACCCCTCTCTCTCTTTCTCCCTCCATCCAACTTTTCCTCGTTCTTACCTCATACCGACTGGACAGCATTGAAGCTAGTAACTGTCATCTGTTGTAGACCAAACTGAATACAGTTGTATTGGTATATAAGATCAGAGAGCAGAGCGAACAGAGAGAGAGAGATTCGAATAAGCCATTTTGTATTGCGAAAGGACAAAGCCCAATGTTTAACTGATATGAACAACTTTCATTCCAGCCTCCCCATTATTTGAACAGCGACCCTGGCAGGTCCCCCGGGGGATGGGCTCAGATGATGAAGCACCTTCAGATGAAGAGGATGTCCTCAGATTTGCGAGGAACATTGAAAAATATGAACAGTACTGAAGTTTTTTTTTGTGATTTTTTTCCCACAAGAACATACGCATGTTTACCACCGACATATAAATATCAGCTTGACTTTGTGAAGAGCATTTCAGCAACATATATGAGATAATATTCTGTTATTTTATTGGGACAGTTTCATATATGTCATGCTTTATGAATCTGAATGTTTTGTCAATGCTTTTGACAATCTTGTCATCACCATGTTCAATGTTATATTTCACCCAGGTTTGGCATTTCTGCAATTATTGGTACTTATTTGTTCTAACAGTGTTTATTTCCACAGAAGTCATCTTTCAGAAATATCCAGTATGTTAGCTTTATAATATCAGCTTATTTTTTTAAATTAAGTCAGTATATTTTACCTCCAAAAAAGTTTGTTTACATATCAAGTAAGCAATATTTCTTTAAATTAACATGTTTATTTGCAACCTCATACTTAAATACAGTGCTTTAACTTCTTTTTAACACTGGCATTTCTAAGCGATTATTGTTAGCATCTCTCACATTAGCTTTTATTCCATGTTTTATCTCTATTTTTGTTTGCATGCACAAGTGTTGTATAATTTTCACTACATGGTTATGTATTTCTCACTTCCTCTTGGTAAAGAAATGCTTTATGTGATTTTTGTTATATAATTAAATAATTTGCAATAATTTTCACTTTTTCATTAGTTTAAGCTTTAATGTATTTCTCCAAAGGAGAAATTTTTTCTTCAGTGATATATTTACCTATTGAATGTTTATTTTGTGATTTATTTTATATGCATCTCAAAATAGTCTAGGTATGCGTTTTATTATTTCTCTTTCACTTTTCTCTCCTGTAAATACTTAACATTTTCCAGCTTCTTTTTATCTCAGTGGATCACGTGCAAACTTTTTTCTTTATCACATAATTTAGATCATATTTGACATTTCATGGGTATATTAGGTAAAATTGAAAGCTTAAATTATATAAAATAAATAATTTTATTTTTGATTTAGTTTTATCTGATGTCAAATAAAACAAGAACTTGTTATCAAACAGTTTTTTATTGGCTTTTTTTATTTTCAGACCAATGGTCAGTAGTTCCCGTGAAAAATAAATAGGGTATAATTGTTTCTATTAGATCATTTATAATACATCGAAAGCTTCACCATGATAAGATGTAAAATATTCCACTGGTAGATTATCTGGAGCTTGGTCAGTTACTCTTGTCCCACTGACTGGACTGTATGACCAAGGACATTAAAGCACATTTAGAACAGTATCAAGTAATTAACATTTATACAGCATCTTAACTCTAACATTTAAAGTGAATATTTACTCTCTTCAAAATGTGACTACATAGTATGCATTGTCAAAAAAAAAAATTGAAAGATGGAAAAAATTTCACAAACTGAACATTCAAGAATTCTTCACCCTACCCATCACAGCACTTTTAATTTTACATATATTTTGAGTAACTGAAAATGACATAAAACCAAGACAAAAAGAAAAGTCACAGTATAGCTGTGCTTTTACACTTTGCACAGCAAATGAGCAGATTAATTCCTTTGTCTAAATCATTTTTGGTAATGAAACTACAGGGGTTTTCACTCTATCTGAAAAAGGCATGGTCTAATATTAATATTTTCCCTCCCCTATACACTAGAGGCCAACTCAGTGATGACATAAATTCAATGCAAAAAATCTTGCTGGCTTAGAGTGAAAAAAAATTGTCATGAATTATCCAGAGACATCTGTATTAGTCCATGAATATCTGGTGAAAAGCCAATCTCTGGCCTGGTAATTGGAACCCCAACCAATATATATATATATATATATATATATATATATTTTTTCAACTATTATCAATAATTTTACTCTTGTACATATCATATTCAGTGGGTGATGTGTAATTATTTATTGGATTATGGTCAAAAGTAGACCTGTGATGTAGATCGGGGGGGGGGGTCTCTTCCAGGAAAAGGGACTTAAAATATTCCCTACTATAGTGTTGGAGTCACTTTCACAACTTCCCCTATGAAAAGGGGGGGGGGGAGTGAACCTGTGGCCAGACCTGTATGATGAATTACATTCTTAACACTACTTTTATGCAGTAGTACTATTGTAACACCAAATTGTATAATGTTTAAACAGTAAAATATCTTTCAAGATATGACTTGATCCAGAAATATGCTGGATAACATTAAAATGTAGCATAAACAGTGAGGTTTACACACCCTTAAACATGACATTGGTGACCCTTAGACACTAAGATTAAGAGGTAGCAGGCAATAAAATATGTAGTGACCATAGAAGCTGCCCACAGCACTGACCAATGACAAATAATGCTTTCTCCACAAGTTAAGTCCTGATGCAATCAGACTAGTATAAGATGATCTTCAGAAAAGCAGGAAGTGGTCATCTACCCATGCCTTGACGTTCTGGAGCACAAGCAGCTAGATCTGCAAGAATCACCTTCCAAGTGTGGCCTTGCACTGTGATCTTTTCAAAGGCAGACTCCCTAGTGTCAAATATGTCATGCTCAGCATGTCAATGCAAAAGTGTCTTCTCTTCAGTAACAACAAATTAATAAATATTCTTTCATGATTTTCTCCCTCAGTGTTTAGCATGCCATAATCATGCTATTTCACTGCAGAAGCACATCAATTTTTTTGTTTTAAAAGCATCCATGGATTACATCTTTATATTAATTTACTTCATCTCAACAAGACTTATTCTGGAAGATGATTTTTCCGGTGCCAACATCGAAACTTTTGCTCATCTTAAATAAAGAAGAGGCCATCACAGAAGATTTACATTTCTTCACTATACTATACAAAATGATTTTCTACACAAAGATGTTTTCTTCCACACCTCTCCAAAATAACACAGAAACCACTAACAATCAGTACATAAATTGCTACATTGATTCCTTTTTCAACTGAAGATGTTTTTATCTATAGATAAGTATAGGTATAAGGACACTAAAGGCCTGTTCATCTCTCAGTGTTTGATTGGCCTGTAGTGTAATGTCAAGTCCCCACCTTGCTTCCATATAAAATGTTTCACTGTCCTCAAATCCATATTAGCATCCAGAATCTGTAATACAAAACAAACAATAAAATTCCTAAGTAAGATAATAGACTCACTGTAATAAATAAGGACTCTGAATAAATGAGACACAAGTGTAAAACTAGCATCTAGACAATATCTGGGTAAATGTTCATTAGCTTGGTAGTTGGCTCAAAAATGAAAATTATCAAACACCAGCCATTTTCATTTATAAATGAAGCACATGACCAGTAAATAAAAGGCCGACTTAAATCACATTCAATTTGGCTTCATAATTTTCACAGTGTAAAAGTGTGCATGTGATTTAATGTGCGAGTATGTGCGTTTTTGAAAATGTGACAGCTATAGGACTAAAACATACCTGATCATTGCACAGTAGCTCCACCTTTTCTTCTGCAGGTATCCCATCATCCTCTGGGACCTTGTCGTAGTCTGTCCTGTCCTGACCCGCGTTCTGTGACCCTGTCTCTGACCCCTGACCCATGACCTTTTCGAAGACGTGTTCGACCACTTTCCGCACTTGTAACATGTCACTGGCTGACAGTCTGTCCCTGGAAATAACAAAGATTTTCTTATAAAATCTGTCTCTCTTTCAAGAATGTGACAGTCTTCAAAGTCATAAGGGAAATTTTCATTTATTACCGCAAAGCCAGCCTTATATCTATATACCCCATTCACACTACGCTCAGTTATCCGGATAAATTGCGAATTAGGTCACAATTCGAATAAATGCAGTAGTGTGAACGCAAGAGGATTTTTGTAATGCGCATTTTCAAAATCCTGCAAGCGAGGTGGATTTCTAAGCCTGATCCGGATAACTTACCGGAATCGACACCTGTGCAGATCTAACTGCGCATGTGTGCAGATAAGTGCGGGTATCTATGAACACTTGTTTATTACTTTAGCGATTGCACCAAACGTATTTGGAGGTCACTACTCACTACAACATGAGGAAACAAACTTATTTTGCCATCTTACACTTCTCAAGAATGCTGAAATGTCTTTAGAGTTGCATTTGTCGTCACAAATTTTTGTTGGTATTTTAAGATTTCCTGTGCGGCGTATGCGCGAGCGTTCAAAACAGGAAGTTAAACCTGAAATTTTCAACGTGTAATTCGGTTTCGCTTAGCGTGTGTGAACGCAATACCGAATCGAATTCCTCACGAAAAATTCGGATTATAGAAATGCGCATTTTTGCAACTGTAGTGTGAATGGGGTAATAGTCATTTCAAGATATAATTATAAATATACCTTTTGTACATTTAAACATAATATATATCAACAATAAATAATTAAAATAATATTAGATATCAAACACATAAGCATCTTGTGGTAAAAGATGATAATGTATTATTGTAAGTTACTCTGCATTTCCTTTTAGTGGTGTGGATAACACAATTGGATTCACTGTTTTACATTAATCACTAATAGTGTTAAGTTAACACTGGACACTTCTGTAGCCGAAGCGCTGTAAAATTATTTTAAATCAGACGTTCTGATCACTTACTTCTTCAGGCACTTGATACCTGACGTGGAGTGTGGTTGTAGGAAAAATGGTATCTTGTTGAACTTGGGCATGTTTTTCTACAAATACCAAAGAGGAGTTACAGCAACTAACATTATGACAATAACGGTTACACTACTGCGACCTTTCTCAGTGTGTACACTGTGTGAAATGTGAAGTTCACAGTAGTGATCTAAAGCTTTGTTAGGTGCAGCTTAAGTGTGTGTAGAAACTGAAAAGTTTAAGCATATAACATAGTCAAAATACTACACAGATGAATTTCCATCATACATCTCTAATGACCACATTTATTCATTTAAAATGACCACTGTCCACTGCAATGACTCACATCTACTGTGATGTCCACCACCCAGGGCGGTACCGTCTCGTTAAGCAGCATCTGCTCCGTATCTCCACCAGCGTCTCGACAAAGCAAGCGAAACAAGGTGCGGCCACCCATCTCACTGAAAGAGGGTAAAATTGTCTGTACTAAAACTGATTTAGAAAATTTTTTTCAACAGGTTAATTATGACCTTTTATTGAAAAAGTGACACTAAATTAAATGCAATATAATTACAACAATAATTAAGTGATTTTCAGGTTTGAAAATGATGAGAGAGAGAGAGTTGGGAAAGAAAGGAGCATGCTCTACCTGAATATGAGGGGTGTGTGCCCAGGGACACTGAAATATGGATTTCCAGTTTTCCTATCAAAATTCATGTCTCCATTCATCTCACCATTCATATCACCATTTTCTGAATAAAAAAAATTAAAGAAAATGTGAAAATATGTTTTCAAATAGATCCTTAGATATATGGAATCTTTCACATCAATTTTTAGTGAAAAAATTCCAACCAGGTGTATAGTAACACTCCAGCCTAAGTTGGCATAATTATATCTATATTTTGCTAATCTTTACCCAAATGACCTTGACCTTGTTCTAATTTAACCCATGTGACCTTGACCTTGTACCTACCTGACCCCTCCTCCATTTGTGTTCTGGGCCAATGTTCCAATAGAGCTTGTAGTAACATGCCACCTAAATTTACTGCACAGAGAAAGGAAAAAAAAAAAAGCTGAATTCATGGTTGACTTGGTCACTTCTTCACATAGAGGCTAAATACAGATGTCTGAGTTGGACTTAATTTTTAAGCTTATCAGATATTGTTTCAGACATTAGAACTACAAATAATCAAATAATAAGAGAATGCAAAAAAAAAAAGAAAAAAAAATTGGCCACTGCTAAATATTTCCAACCTCGGGCAATGATAACAATTCTGAACTGACAAGATTTCACCCACTGGGTCCCGGGCTTTGCTTACATTTAGTGTCTGGTCCATCCCCACTGGTTTCTATACCAACATCTTTCGCTGAAACCCAAGCAGCAAAACAGTCCGTCTCCTCTAAATGTATTGTGATCATCTGAAAAAGAAAGTGATATGAGATTGCTTAGATCAGTAGTCAACTGCTTGAAATCTTAATTGATTTATACAAGTGCCATAAAGTATACTAGAAGCAATGTCACACACACATATACACAAAAACATGCAGACATGTACACCCACACATGCATGTACGTGCGCATGCAAGTGCACACACAAACACACAGAGAAACCACCTACCCCAGTTTTGAGATCCACTGAGAACCAGTTGGGTACATGGACCATCTTAAACCTTTTTTTGATTTCTTCCTCCAGATCCACTGCGCCCAATTCTTCTATTTTCCTAGCCTTTAAAATGTCCAAAGAGCATATGGATTAAGCATTTTTTTTTACAGAAAAGGAGAAAATTTTGATGACTGTTTAAAAAGTATTTATTTATATAATTCACTGCTAAGAAAGAGTATGCAAATGTTAATGTGTTTCATCAAAGCCCTTATAATGGCAAAACTATAAAGCACTTGACTTGCACTTGCCTTATAAAAGAAATTCCCAAAAATTCAAAATGGCCTCCAGATAAAACAAGTTGACCTACTTACTGTTAAGACATCGTACAGGGCTACATCTTCATTTGTGTCCTTAGTTAATACATGTCTTTTATCATTTAATACATGGTATTGTCTTATACTAGCACCACCTAAAACAGATAATTATCATTTTTAAAATTCACAATTCATATATGACGACATAATTATGGTTACAAATAACAACACACAGATTGTTTTCACTGCCCTATTGATGGAAGTGAAAAATTCTGCAAACATGCATTTGCTAACTTAAGTTACCATTTCACTTTACATTCAACAAAGTTTTTTCTCTTATAGTCTTTCACTTACCAACTTTAAGGTGTTATATTATACTGCAGTTTCACACTTTGAAGGATTGATAATGTCACTTTATTAACGTTTGTTACATGATAACAAATTTATATTCTGACGGACTGGTCATTTGCAGGTCAATATATCATACCACACTGACCTCCTAACAGGTCAGTACATTCTCTCTGCATTAAAATAGCTACCTTTGATTGTCATGTCTGGCTGTGTGCACATCGGTGTGGGAATCTCATTAAAATTATCATAGTCGCCAGACATTCTTGATAGCCTGTGTTTGATTGGCTGAAATTAATCAACATATGCTTAGATCATTATCAAATGGCTATAGCAATGAAAGTTCTATTCAAGCAAGAATTGAGTTTATAATGGATGGAGTCCATGCTCAGAAAAATAAGCACATAGAATTACATTGCAGTTTCATGATCACAAATGACAAAATTAGTCGTGATGTTAGAAAGTCCTCTTTAGATAGTTGAAATTCTTGAAAAATGTCTGTGTATCAAATCAAATCTTTAAAACAAATATCAGCTGAGAAATCAAGGACTCACCCAATTCCTAATAGTAGAATCTGTTGTTGACACCCATAATGATGGTTGGTCAGAGTTTTGGACAAGTTCAAGCTGGAAACAGAGATCATACACATTTTGTTAGTATACTGTCTATCAAACCACAACCTAGAAAAGTTTTCTTTATTGACTGTAAAAACAGGACCATCATTAAAAGGCGAAATTTAATGGTTTTCAGCAAATCAAATTACTTTGAACACAAACACATTAGTTAAAAAAATAAATAAAAGAGGAAAAAATATGTTATAAGTTCTCCACCCCCCACCCCACACACATACACCAAGACACACACACACACAAATACAGTAAATTCCATGGGATAACTTACTGTTAAAACAGGTGCTTTCTCCTCACATATCAGTGTCCTATTGTCAGGATTCCTGACATCTGTGGCCCAGATTCTGCGGTCACGCCCGCCAGAGTAAACCGTGGTGAATGTGTCGTTTGCCTGCAATTATAATACAGTTTTATTCAGTTTTTTAATTATATAGTATTTTATATCTTACAAATTATACAGTATTTTAAGCAGTATTTTAAATAATACAGTATTTTATACAGTTTAATTTTATGCTAAAATAGACACCAGGCATAAAAATAACAGTTTACCTATCATGATAGGACCGAAAGTTGGTCAGCTTTTAATCTTTTCACTTCCCAGGATTTAAAATTTCACACAGGAGCAGGTGAAATATTTCATTTCAAGTTGCAGCATGTCAAATATTTTAGGACAAGGAAGACTACTGTACCTGCAAAGCCCACACTCCCTCGTCGTGCACTCGTATTGTAGCCACACATCTCTGCTGACCTAGTGACCACAGTCTTATGGTGCCATCTGAACTCCCAGACAGACACTACAGAGAGGAATTACAGTAGCCATTTATAAACCTTGACTTTTATTTTACTAGATGATGCTTTTATAGTTAGAAGACATACTGTTGTGTTAGTGTTATAATATAATAATTATATTGTCTACAATTTTATTTGTATTCATTTCCTTTTTTACTTATGTTTGAATCATCATGTTTGGGATATTGTTACTTAAAATTAGGCATGTTGATATAAAACCTAGAAGTTTATTAATCAACATGAGAAGATTCATAACCTGACTTTATATCAATATTCCATTTTGTTAAATTTGAAATAATATTATATCTAAATATAGTAATACAAAGCCATTTAACTGTACCTGGGTGCCATCCCTGTTGATTACAATAGCCTTTACATTATCAGCATGTCCTCGTAACTTCATCAGCTTCTGACAGGTCCGCGGGTCCCAGACTCGCAACACTTTCTCAGTTGACCCAGAAATAATCACACTGCCCGGCTGGTTCATGGCAAGACTGTATATGGAGTCCTTGCTTCCATTTAGGGAAGACGCTGAAAAACACAAGGCAGCAAAGCTGTCAAATGTACAGAGATAAGCAGAATAAAATGATGCACAAAATTGATTATTTGGCAATTTTTAAGCAATATTACATAATGCTAAGCAGCACTATCACCACCAAAATTTAATTATGCACCAAAAGTAACATGGGAAAATGCTGAAAAACACAAAAATAAGAACTCAATCATGTGCCTCAAACAGATGGAGAGTGTGAATTGTGGTATTATTTCCTTTGATCTTCTTTCATCCCTGTACTCAGCTGAAAAACTAGATAGTATCTGTGGACTACAAACATCTTTATAGAGTAATAAGGAATATTTTTTTATTCAACCCAATTTTAAATGTCTTTATGCCTTTTTACTTGACTGACAGTGGTTACAGTTGTTTTACAAGCTGAGAGAAGTGTGCTCACTTGTGACCGTATTATTAGCTGCTGTCAAGGCAGTTAACGTTCTGACGTCCCACAGAAAGATGGCGCGGTCCAGTCCAGCTGACGCTACATGCTCACGATCTTTGGCATATGCCAGGGCTTTCACATAGTCCTGAAAAAAAACACAATCATGAAAATATGATTTTTTTGTGAATGGTTTCTGAGAATATACACTGCAATATGAAGTTGATTCTTTTCATATCAAAACAAAACAAAAAAAAAAAACTGATCACTTTTTTTTTAAGATAGCATTAAAAATTATTCTTATTACCTATTCCCTAACTGCAAAGTTTGACATATTGAGATTCTTGCTTTTTAATAAATATTTTTGACATATACAAGTCTATTAAATGCACTGATTTGTTACCTTGTGAGTTCTTAGTGTAGACATACAGAATCCTTTGTGAGCATTCCATACTTTTACTGTGGTATCACTTGAGGCAGATATCACTGGAAAACAAACAACAATTTACAGTCCTGTAGGTTGATGTTGCATTTCATTAAAGACAGCCAGTTTGTAAATTGCACAAAAATGTTATTGTTGATATATGCCTGTGCACAGAAGTTTACAAAATAGGCTCTTGCAAAGACTGTACACACACCACCTTTGCAATTATACTCACACATTTGCACATGCATATTTTAATTCATATGCATTCTCACACACAGACAAACACACACACATGCATGCACGCGCACACACAAACACACACACACACACCAATGCACACAGACTAGAACTCACATGTTCTTCCCTCACAGCACAGCACCACATCATTGACCCAATCTGTGTGGTGTTCCATAGACTGGATGTATGGGTCCTGAAATGAATATAATAGAGTTAACTTAATACCATATTAAGCAAAAACATCATACTGAAAAGATCACAATTATAACTTCCTTCATCTAAAAGTAATCCACCTCCAAATGCCTTAAACAAAAATACCTTTTCCATAAGACAATTAACACAGGCGGACAGAAGCTGTCTGGGTCTTCCAGAAGATGATCTGAATTTATTCAAGTTCACATTGACGGGCATCTACG
>NW_019774279.1:0-13028 GCF_001039355.2 Lingula anatina
CGGCTACGGGCCTAGGAAGGTATTGACTGGATATGCGAACTTAGCCCTCCCAATTGTGGTAAAACATATGAAAGCAGGACAGTGTAACCTATTTAGAGGTAAACTATTTTGGGTTGGTGCTCAATCACATTTACCCCGTTCACACCCCGTGTTAATAATAACGATAATTTGGCAAATAGGGGTAATATTCAAATCATTGAGACTGGACCAATTCATCATGTACTGCTTGGAAGAGGACATGAATTTTTTTCAGGCATTTATCACTACTGTATACATCATTACTGGTTTAAAAAATTTGTCATACTGTAAATGGCTCCGTATTTTAATTCAAATTGTAAAATGGAAAGGAAATGTTTAGCGTTTTTTAAGCAGTCCTATGAATTTCGTGATTTCATTTGATAAAGTAATGAAGGTACATGCATAAATTGTTACAAACTCTTTCACGTCTACATATAAGTAGGCGTTCGTAAGAACATGATGAATTTGTCGCGTGGGCCTGCCTGCCTACGATCATAAACCGATACACAGTAAGAACAATAAAGATCCTGTCACCAAAATTCAACAACACGCAACAGAGCAATTCATTACCCATGTAAGTTACTTTTTTCCACTCTTTGCAGCAAGGATGTCATAGGGGACAAAGACGAAACAAAAACACCAACCGTGAGCAAATGTGCGTGGTAAATATCAACCCCTGTTGGTCATAAATCAACGCCGGTTCATTTCTAAACTTTTTACCTTAAGCGTTTTCTGTAAATACCAACACAAATTTCTTTTCTATAATTTCTTTCTTTCGACAGAACGCGAGGGATTTTAATACAGTTCAAAATCTCAATGAATTCCGATTATATATCTTAACTGAATGTTCGTTTCAGTAGGCCGGACACACATAGAGTACTTTAAATGTTTCTGATCATCAATGAATTTGCTACATGGAACATTGAAGTACTTATCATTTTCTTTTCTAAAAAAAAGATTATTTCATCTGATATGATATTTTGCAGTCTATTCTCCAAACATCTAACCTGTTAGGTATGCAGGTATGTTATAGCAAAAATGATAGAGTAGATACCAAAATACTCATTTATCATATCTTTATCAAGTCAGTTAAACCTTTCTTAGTTGCCCAAAAAATAATTAAAATGAACTAACCTTGCTCTCCGCGTTCACCTTGGAGGTTGACATGGATCCGTGTGCACCTGTATTCCCTGTCGCGTTTAACGTTGTTATTTTTAGACGGGGAACAATGTCAAACTGAACAGTTTGTACCCGCTAGCGACTCGGTGACCTTGAACTTCCATAAGTAGGTAACTATATTATGAATTTTTTTCCTATGGTACAGCGCTGCTACATTGTTACACCTCAAGAAAACGGCTTAATTGTATTTATTTGATGAATGTAGGTGTTTTTCTGGAGCAAAGTTTTAATGTGTGTGTACCGGTATGTTTGTTCACAATATGAAACTACTGGCGGTATATAACCGGTAAGATGTGCGTGTGTTTCTGGATGTCTCTTAGTTTAGCTGTTATGCCAGTGTGGTCCAGTATTCTCTCCCCCCTTGACTGAATGCCACGAATGCCCTGCCCAAACACCAGCAAATTTTGGGAGCATTCCCATAACACTAACATACTAACAGGCTCGATCTATCTCCGACAGGATTATCGCTATCAGTTTAAAGCATTAAATTTAAGAGTGCACGGAAGTTAGTTACCCCCTCTAGCAACTCAGTGGACGTGGCAGATATTTAAGCCGCTTAAACTGAATGCAATTTAGCGAGAATCCCCTCTAAGTTAGGTCGATCCTGGTAGTACGATAGGTTTATGGGAACTCAGTTTAACAAAAACTATCTGTTCATATTCCAAGTGAAACTCCATAAATAATATCATCATTTATTATTTCAGCATTGCATTAATCCAACTAAATGAAAATTATAACATCATTTTTCCTGTATCCCCGATCACCACTTCAACTTGTTATATGTATAGCATCATAGACGCTTAAGATAAATTGCACTGAGTAGACTTGTAGCGAGCTGCACAAGAATCGATTAAAGGTTAAGTCATACTGGTGATCAAATGCTGCGGGAACGAGTTTTAACAAGGCTAAACTCAGCAGTGATCAATAAAATAAATAAATAAATAAATAAACGAAAATATGAATGAATAGAAAACAAAAGATATGGACTAATGTACGAAAAAAAGTTACACGTGGCTGCACTGATATTCAGGAAAGAGGTAGTTACCTCTTACTACGTTTCTCAAAAGATTATTAAGGCCATACGACATATGACCTTAAATCTCTCTTTCTCTAGAGTTTTAACCGGATTCTCTGATATAAAAGTTTGGCACGGCCAAAACTTAGAATGTGATTGTCGTCGCTTCGAGGTCAGTATACGGTAGGCCGTTGTAGTCCGTGGTCTCGTTCAGTTTAGTTAAATCAATACTGTTCAAGGTCAACAACTATTAGTAAAATGCAATTCAGGTGTCTGCACAGCATCACTTCAGTCATCCTTATATTGCTGGACATTTTACCCAATGCTGTGCTGCCACCGACCTCATAGCACCAAGAACTGCCAACGCCATCTGAACATGGACTTAGATTAGATCTACGTGAGTCAGGTGTAACCACGACCTGGTAGGTGGTACATGTATCTATTCAAATTCACAGTCTTTGAGAATACATTCACGCTTCTTGTTATCGACTTGAATTCGTTGCACTATTTAAAAAAGTGCACAGTCATCTTTGAGCAGATTTTTATTACAATTCCCAATGCTTCAAAACCAAATCTTATTTCAGTTCATGTCACTGAAGTTGTTGGATAAATCTACAAAAGACTGCGTCTTTCTTCAAGCCTTCATGGTTGTTTCCACTTCCATGACCGGAATTGCAGTAGAGAATATATATCGTTTATAATTTCCTTATTCAACATGTGACCACCTGTAACAATGGGAGGTTCTTGGTGCCGAGAACAGGCGATGCTTTTGCTATAAATTTTGATCTGGTTTCTGCGACGATTTCTGCTGTCATCTGTAAATAGAAGGATGAAAATGAAGACGGTCCCTCAAAACGAGCACTATATGCCGAGTCTTTGTACTGGTATATATATACGGTACCGGTGTATATATATGATACAGTAAAAGAAACGGTTGAAGTGTAGATAGCGAAAACACGTATTTAACTTCGGTCCTTTTTTATTTATAAGTAGATGCTTAAAGAGCCTGAATGACTGGAAAAATACTGGTACATGTCATTTTTAAAGTATATCATTTACACCTGATGTCCTTTCATTGCTAACTTTAAGGGTTACATGTACATGTATTTTCATAACCCAGTTGTAACGAATCATATTTTTTATAAAACAAGCACTTTTTACCTTAGTAACAGGCAGAGTTGACAGATATGCGGCAACAGCACCAGTGACATGCGCAGTAGCGACGGAAGTTCCACTGATGGTCATGGTGTCAGAGGTCGAGGTGGGCCAAGCGCTCTCCACCCACATTCCGGGGGCATAGATTGACACACAGGAGCCAGTATTGGAAAAGTAACCGACGTCGTCATAACTGAAAGTAAATAACAAGATAAAGTGAACAATTACTATGGTGCCCTTTTCGTTTTTTTTTTAATCATGGGGCTCATAGACCTACCAGTACAATACCTATATTAGTACGGTGAAGTAACTGTTCCACTCTCAGTTGCTTCATGGTATATAACTTGATTCAAAGTAAAGGGAAAACACTTGCCCATATGGGCGATTGCATTTTTGAAGTACATTTATTTGTTGTTTCAAAAACTAATGAAAAAGTATAATTGCTATTTCCGTTTACTTTGTTCGACCAAATTAATACAGAATGCCATTGCTTTGCCAACAGTTAAAGATGATAAAATGATAAAGACTCAAGTATTATCTCAATTTTGGACAAGATAAAAATTCTCAGCGAGCACTTATGATCAAAAATAAAAATTAAACCTACGGGTCTGAGGCACCAACAGTCATCACACCGGAAGCTGAAGCAGGAGAATAGCCGCATGCATCTTCACCATAATCATTTCCTTAAAAAATAATGTATATGATAATATGAAGCTATATGACTTAAGTCTTTCACCAACGTCATATCATTACCATAAAACACAGAGGTAAATTGATGCCAGACAATAAAGAAACCGGAAAATCATTAATTTGAAAATTTGATGATGCCTAAACATACCAACTACGTATGAAAAATTTATGTGACTGTACCTGCCGCCACCATAGGTAAAATGCCCTCATCCAATAAATCAAGCACAGCGTCGTTTAATTTCTCAGACAGAACTCCCCCTATCGACATGTTCACCAATGACTTTCGACCACGTGATCTTGTGGTATTTTTCACCCACTCTATGCCGCGCAGGACGTCACTCGTGTCACCTTTACCATCTGGACGCATAACTTTAACCTGGAATTGAATTATCCAATCATATAACTGCTGACATGAATTCTACTGTCATTTGCTGTTGTAAGATTTTTGGGTCAAAATTTTGGTTAAAAAAAGTTAAACGTTACATCTTAAACCATTTTTTGCTTTGAAATCATCTTCAACCTTTCATTGACGTAAGCTTACAAATACCAATGCGATTAAGTTCCAGGCCACCTATCAAAACTTTGTCACGGTTAATAATTGATTATTTGCCATGCCCCCCCCCCCCCCCCCAAGTAATGTTTTCACCAAACTACGTCAAACTCCGTTTTTCAAATTTCAGACGGATATAGCTAATAAAATTAATGTTTTACCAGTACGTACCGATATTATTGTAACTTTTTTCGCTATACCAAATGTGTTTCCCCCAATGACGCCAGCAAGGTAGGTGCCATGCCCATGTCCATCCGAGCCGTCGTCGTCAAATACGGAAAAGTAAATATCTTCCACTCGGCTACTTCCGTCAGTGTTCGTAAACTCGTCATGGTCTTTACGTATGCCAGTGTCTAGCAGGTAAACGTCGACGCCATTTCCGTCTCCTTTAATGTTAAGATGGTTGTCCCAGTTTATACTAGGCGTATCGATACGGTCGAGACCCTTTATTAAAGGAAAATGAAAATAATTATCAGACATGTCATTTGGAAACAAATTTATATCCAGCCGACAAAAGAATATACAGGGGAAGCTGAATATACAGTATGTAGAGAGCTGCATTGTTGTGGGAATTGTTTTAGTTTCCAAATTATGGAGAACGGGAAATGAATAAATAAATTTTTATTCAATTAAATTTCAAAAGAATGATTGAATTATGATGTCTTTTTAGGAGAAAAAATAGAAGAATTAACACTGGCAATCTCGTACATGACGTTACATTTAATTAATTTGGTTTCAGTTGATAATGCAATATAAGCTGCCCTTTTGATTTCCATATTTGAAGTGTGCACCACTCGAAATGGTAATGTTACCTCGTGCTAAAGAGGCATCTGCTGAAAACTTTCAAGAGCATGTCAAATGATACCCCCATAATAAGGTCATAAAAAGAACAGTGCGTATGTATTTGAGAGTTTTTTTTCCATATCGTGACCTTTTTTTAGTGGTGCCCGTCAGTTATCATGAATACAGCCATCACATAGACAGCTTTTCATTTTTTCGTAGCGTATCAATCAAACGAAATATATAAACCCTATTGAAAGCCAGTAGAGATATTGCATATTTCTAATCTTGTTGTCAAGACATATATGTCAAATAAAAGTATCAAACTATCCAATGTCATTTACTAAATGAAAATGTCAATTTTGAATGCCCCAGATATAAAAATGTCAAATACTGAAGAAAGCGCAATAAGTCTTATGTCAAGAAGGAGACCCATCTGAAATACGTCATTGATCTAATATACTGGGGATATGCCCTTGTTTAAAATATGTCAAAATCTTCATATAAAAAGCCCTATTGTAAAACATGTCATATATAATATAAGGAGCTCTTACCCAGGTGTAACGTGTGTACATGTCTACGATATGGGCGTAACAGGCCATGCTAAATACAGTGGTGTCTTCTTCTATTTCTGTGAAAAGATCTGGGCGACTCCGCAGCTTTTCCAAGTTGCTGAAAATCCACAAAAATTATCTGATAGAAGCTTTGATGCAAGTACACTACTATATGTAACTTTATTCTATATGTGGAATATTTCCCATATGTTTCTGCAGTTTGTGTCATAATGTGATCAAGTTTCTTCAGAATCAAAAAGTTATCTCCCTGGAAGTGGATTTGTTCATGTTCTACCACGACAACAATTAAAGCAATAGGTTTTTTAAAACCTTTTATTATTATATTATTATATTATTATTATTAAAATGTCAGTTTTGATGACATGCATGAAACATATCGACATACCTCTGTTGGGCGTTTTCCACAATGATGGCGTCTCCTCGTCCTTTTCTCTTGTTTCCAGAGTATACGTGACGTATCTTTTCATTTCGAAGTACTTCGGCAACTAAAATTGATCAAAGCAGGCGTTGAGGTCGACCAGTTAAGTATTCTGGACGAAACCAATTGACCAATTCGCCAATACCAACTCATAACGCAAAGGTATATATTTAATTTACAATCAAATGCTTTATTCTAATTGCCATGGTACCTATATGTGTAGCCTTATAACTTGCGTATTTTATAATAAGATAGGGATTTTTTTCATGAAATGAAAACATTTTGAAATTGTAATTATGAAGTAATCCCAGTACGAATTTGTACCTTTAAAGTGTTCCCAGTACGAATGTGATGCAATGCATTAAAATAGACAGTGTTGGGGGTTGTAAATAACCCTGTCAGTAATGAAATAGCCATTTGAAATTTTGGATGGCTTAATGGAAATTTTGTGAATTAGGTTAAATATGTATAGTGACGAGACATATTTCATACTGACAGTTGCATTGAACACACATCAAGAATTTATATGTCTGCAAAAACATACTGTTTCTCATAATTAAATTGAACATTTCCAGACAACGATAAATGAAATCTTAATAGCGTGATATGTGCACGTGTTATTATAAACTTGGCTTTCAAGAAGCGAGAATACATAAATACACATAATGTAGTATCACTAGTGGAAATGGTCGATTTCCTACTCAGAGAGATAATGTATACGCACTCGTAGCATACTTGTATTTCCACACATTCAAAGTACGCTTAAGGCACCTTATTTTTATAAAACACGGCTTATATACAGTACCAAATCCATTATCAATAAAGAGTGGGCCGAATGAACTAAAGAATGAAAATGAAATATGCGTATAAATTCTTTTCCCCCATCAATATTCTGGTTATTCAGTACCTAACCGTGTGAAAATAAAAGGACATTAGGGTGGTATAAAATATGCTTGTCAGTTCATTTGTAAAGGGGTTGGACTCATGTCAACTCCATTATATATTATATAATATATCACACCGTCAGACAATTGTATAAACATAAACAATATGGCAATGGCGGCGGCGTCCAATGGTCCACCGGCACTCGCATTGATTGTGATACCGATGAATGGACTAGTACATCACACCTTTTTGTTATTCCATTGCACACGGGCCTGTTGCATGATAATTGTAAAACATGTACACTCCCTAATGTATGCAAAGAAATAACGAGAATTTCCACTGAGAAAAATGCGCTAATTCATTTGGAACTTTGATAGGTGTAATGTCTTAAGTTTACCAGGATACGGTAAGTGCTTCATATGCAAATGTGACTCACATACGTCACACGGACAATTGACCATGTAAAAGATTGGCCAACTCGACAACATTAAATTATGTGCGAGCCATAATTATTCCACCTTTACAGCATAACCTTACAGTCAAAATGAAAAAGCACTGTAAATGTGAATAATGCTACAACAAATAGGATCGCTTCCAAGTGGTAAATGTACAAAGTGGAAGCACTGGCTTTACAGTGTACATATAAAGAAAAGCGATCAATTCTCATTCATAATGAATAACTCGTTTCAGACAGTGATGATTTTTTTGTCTAAATAACTCTCCCCCCCCCTCCCCCCCACCTACCCCCCCCCCCCAAAAAAAAAAGAAATTGTGTTTCACCTTCCACACAATGGCGTTTTAATTAAATTTAAATCAATGTCACTCTTAACACTAAGGTGTATATTAAAACATTATAAACTTGGCTAATATGCAGATGTGAGTTACTGGTAGACTAAAATGAATTATTATTATTATCATTATTATAATTACTATTATATATTATATATTTAATATATAATATATAATATATATTTAATAAATAATTATTTTATTAAATTTCAAAATGGGACATGCGCTCTATATCGTGCCTCCTTAAAAAATTCTTCACTTTAACTTTCAATGTCACAAAATCTGCTTTAGGTTGTTTCTTCGCACATAATTTATGTTTAAGTACTTATTTTTTGTTTTCCTTTTTTGCTTTAATCTTTTTTCATTTATTTATTTATTTATTTATTTATTTATTTATTTATTTATTTATGGTAAATCTAAACGTTTTAACTCGAAGTTAAAAAAACGTTAATGTATTCTGTAATTAAATAAGTTTTAAACAAAAGAGCATTGCATATATTTGCATTCAAAAACTAAAAAAAAATTTAAAAAAACATGATGGACCATACTTACCCGATGATTCAGCAGCATCTGGCTTTACAGTCAGGATCAATTTGCCATAGGAAGATTTCACCTCCCCGTCGACTTTCACGAACGGAACTTTAAACAGAAAATTGTCCATTTTAAAGAAGGTGCAAGAAAACTAACTTTAGGACAGATGCTTGGAACTTTAAACTGGAGTCTTGAAAGTCAACCAAAAGACATTTAAGTTTGGATTGGCTGTTTCGTCTACATTTTGTTGCAGCTGTTAACTTTCGTCGAATATCTTTTTGTGCCATTTATGATAAACTTTACAACTGAACAAATCTCCACTCCCAAAATAACTTGTACTTTTCGCTTCAAATAACAGTTACCTTTTCCGTGTTCTTTAATGATACGTCGTGTGTGTTTTGGGGGAAGCTTTGGTATACTGCCAGCGGTATTAAATCTCCTTCCATGTCCTCTGGTCTTTGCACTCTGTCTTTTAATCCACTGCCGCTTTTTCAGGGGTCTCGTGGAAACTAGAACCACTACTGCCAAAAATATCGCAATGCAAGCTGTAAACCTTATGTTCATTTTGGCGCTGGACTGAAATAAATGAAATAAAATTTTCGGTGTACCAGTATCTATCGAAAATACAGAAATTCTCCTAGTAATGCAGCTATCTTCTCAACAGGATTTAAGATTCTTGAATCAACATGAGTTTGGTTTGAAATTCCACACTTATAAGTAGCACCTTATGGTACATAACAAACCGCAAATTAGGGAACAAATAGCCAGTGTTTTTGTTTACTAGTTCAAGCTATGAAAGTCAATGTACGTAAAGTAGGCGCAAAGCGTCACTGGATGAATACATTGATGTCCGTAAGCAGTGCCTTTGCGACCATCATTTTACCTTTTAAGCGGCTATCTCTTTCTTCCGAGGCAGCTTTCGCCCCAACAGCTAGTTTTAAAAGTGAATCGCCAACCTGTCCTTGCATGTTTATAAATGCAAATATGTATAATAATGCATAATGTGTGCACCGCCATGCTTGTAAATCAATCCCGATATTAATTGCCTCTTTTCATTTCGTGCTCCTTCTTTTGTATAGGTGTCTATGTCATACATAGAAAACCAATTGACTAAACTCACATAACTTTGGGGAGGGTGAGGGTCGCGTGGCAGCGCTGAAACCGGTGAGCAACCGAAAGGAGTCGCTTTTGCGTGTTGATATTAATCATATCCGTCATCTAAATCGAACAATTCTGATTTACATTTCCAAGGCGTCCCTTTTAACCTGATATTTTTCAAAGCGGCCTGGAACTTGGTGTTTCCTTTGAAGTTCACTTATGACAAATTGCCTTATTATAAGTCCGAAAAAAATTCACCCAATTATTTCGAGATAAATCGCATCAGCGAAGCATGTGTTCTTTGAATGTTCTAGTCTGTACCAGGAAGTAATGCTACTCAATACATGATTTAACAGGACCAGTTTATCAGTTAATTTAAAGCTGAAATAATCCGCAAGTCATTTTGCTTACTCGGAGAAAAAAGAAAGAGACATTTTACACATGTACATAATGCATTAGGGGAAATAAAGAGGGCGGTATAATACATTGTAATTCCATGTAGGCCTTCGGAAAGACATACGATACACTCACGGAGGTGAAGAGACGGTTAGAACATTCTCATGAAATACTTCAAAATATCTCCGAATCAGTTTAAGTCTTGTTCAGCCTAATGTAATAATGGGTCACCAAGAGTCATGAGCTCACGCATTCTTGCGCGGTTCTGTATCAACGCAAACGTACGTATTTCAAGAATACATTGTACATACAGACGAGTCTGCGCAATTCTTAATGAAACTGGGTAGTTTTATTTGATGAAAACACGTGTCTGTGCACTCGCGCACGCAACATGCTCACACACACACACTCACAAAAACAAACACACTCACACACTCACTCACACACTCAAACAGTCACAGAGAGAGAGAGAGAGAGAGAGAGAGAGAGAGAGGATCTAGAAGGTTCACAGTGGATCACGCAACCCTTTACCTGTGGAGGTATTCCCTTCTCCCCCCCTTCTCCCAAAAAAAAAAATCAAAGAAAAAACACCTGCTGGTAAGTATGCGCAAATGCCTTGCAAATATTCTCAAAAAATTCAGTAAAAATACTCAATTAGTACGATATACGAACGCTTTACAGACTCGCGCGCTTCAAGTTTTGTTAAACGTTAATAAGCCATGGACACATGTTGACTTAGGAAAACATTTGTTAATGTCACTATAAGAAAGATTTAATGGTATAGTTCGGGACGAGACAATGCAGCCGCTGCAACCATTTGCTTTACGTGATGACGCGCCACGTTAAACAAAAGCACCGTGATAACATCTACAAAATGAAACAGAGTGAAGGGAAGGTAAAGAATAACTCCACAGAAATACCTTTTCTGGTGCCTTTCATACTTTTTCCTGATTTCAAATATAGAAGAAGGAATTTGACCATTAATTTAAAATTCATTACAACATTTATCTAAAAGAACTTTAAACCATTTAACAACATAATGCAGACATTAAGGTTAGTGATATTCAAAATAATTTTTTTTTTCAAATTCCAAGTGAAGAGTAGAGTATTAGAATTGTATTGAATATGATTCTTTATCACAATGCTGCTAAAATTTGGAGTGGGCACCTAAATGAATTAATGGAACGCTGTTTTCTAGAGATGAAGTGCAAAAATGCACTGGTTATGACTGGGAAATACATGTAGCCACCTGACTGTGACCTAGAATTTTTAGGTGGTGTAATATGATCAGCTGATGTTGCTGCAGCGCATATATTAGGTTTTTAGCGCAACCCATTCTTTACATTCTTTTGATGACTTGTTTTTTAATTTGTCGGTGACATCTCTCGCCAAAGCCTGGTGCATAATTCCGCAGTTTGTTTTCATGAGACAAAATCCATTGAAACGCTTCCTAATATATGGCAACTGTATTTGCCGTGAATATATTAATGCAAACTAAACTAAAAGAGAACGATGTTTACCGAGTGACACCGACGGACACTTGCACACACTTATTTTACGATACTGACTAGATCTGATTGCTACTACTCGTCACAACAATCGCATTTTTCTTGTGAAGATGGAATGGATGAAAACGACAGAGCGAATTATACATCAACGCAATGGTATCACATATCGCTGTTAGGATGATAAGTTTAAGTTTTTGTTCTCAAAAAGCAGAAATGTTCAAAATACATGTCAGTTAACAGTTTGAATCTGAGTAATATCAATGTTAAATTATCAAGTTCTATATGTCATTCTTGCGTTTAAATCCAAAATCGATATCTATCAATTAAAGACTGAAGTGCATAAAAGAAGCTTTTAATTTCTAGGAGGTGAATAGGTTAAACGATACAGCTTTTCACACGATCCATTTTTAACACATAATCACTTCCTGGAGTGATATTTTATCAACATTAAGTCACGATCGGGGACGTAATGTGGTGGCGACCATGAGTAATCTGTACATTTCATCAAATGAAAGTAAACTCTTGCCTGTTAAGTTTAATACACACGCTAAAACGACATCAAACATGTGGCTTTGACAAGAAAACTCCAATTTCGAGTCAATCAAATAAAACACATGAAGGTGGTAGCCAAGCACTACAGGAGTACATACAATTCTTATTTGGGAAGCATTTGCCATTTTTTACGTACTACGCATATTACAACAGACCAAGAAGCATTTATATCCTCAAACACCTATCTAATTATGGAGCATTCCGTCTTGAAAGTAAATTGTACAACTTCATTCAAGCGCAAATACTACAACCTTTGCAAGGCTTTGCTTTTTACAAAGATAGGCACAGATAGACGGGTAACAGAGGGTAGGAAAATTTTTTCTCGTTTTTTCTTTTTTTCGGTGAATGAATAAGAAAAATGGTCCAACATATACTACCTCTGCACAATTGTTTTGTTTGTTGTTTGATGTCATCTCTGCACACGTGGTAAAAAAAATTGCATGCGAGGACCGGGAGTCGAACCCGGATCGACTGCTTGGAAGGCAACCATGCTAACCGTTACACCATCCACGCTAGATATCATAAAATAGCAGAGACTAAGTCTTAATGGCTGAGCTGGCGCCAACACCAATTAAGTATAACATGCATATCAAATTTGCATCTAACACATTAATAGGAACAAACCGTCAAGTAAATGTTACTTTTTGGGTTGAAGAAATAAAATGTTCACAGATGATATAACAAGGTTGTTTACTATATAATTGTTTGATCTGTTGAATAAATTGTGCTCTGTATAATAAAAAATTTACAAAAGGATTGCGAGGACCGGGAGTCGAACCCGGATCGACTGCTTGGAAGGCAACCATGCTAACCGTTACACCATCCACGCCTGTATGTTAACACAGTTGTCAACATAATGAAAGAAAAAGAAACATATATTTTTGATACT